>JARVZY010000186.1:0-24792 GCA_030686995.1 Artemisia argyi
GCAATAAATCAACCCAAAACAACAATTTCCATCCATTTCCAATCTTTATTGAATCCTACAATTTATCAAGAAATCTGTCTCATTTTCACAGACCAAGACATTTAACTTTGTGAGTAGTACACAATATTTGACTAAATTGAATTTAAACTAGTCCTAGATTATTACTTATGTATAATTAAGCTGGATTCCACCTACATTAAACTTATTAAACTACTAAAGCAACAAAATGCATGATTATTCAACCTAAATTCCTCAACAGTAAACTGCTAAAGAGTTTTGAAAGCAAATTTGACCTTTAGCTGAAGCAACCTACTGATTTGCACTTGTCTAAGACTTATTATAACTAAGGTGACTTAACTACTCAAACACATCCTCAGAAATCATGTTTATACCAGCAAACTGACAAGATCCAAACACCCCTTAATTCATTGACTGTTTATTGATTTCAAAGGATTGCACAATTTTAAACCACAAAATTAGTCTCTAAAGTTATATTATGATCTAATAAACTGAAATAAGCACCTAAAAACTAGTTTGAACAACTAAACCTTAAAGATCACCCAAATGACTAACAATGACAGTTAAGTACATAAACTAGTATTAATGCAAATCAATCAAAACACTTAATTTAAAGTTACAAATTAACTAAATAACATTAAATAAGCATAAATAAACAAAGATAACCAGTAGTTAAACACAAGAATAGTTAAATGCAAAAAGGTTAAAATGAGGCTTACAAAATGGAATCCAAGTGAAGAATCATAGAACCAGGGACTGAGAACCAAACTTATATGCTTTCCACAAAGCTTTAATACCAAATTAATCCAGAATTACACCTCACTCAGCTTCAATTCTCCATCAGTCACTATTTTTCATTTTCTTCTTTATTTAATGGAATTTTTTTTGCTAATTATTGTAAGTATGATTTAAACTAATCAACACAACTCAGACACTTAGTAAAACTTGTGGTTGGACTTAAATAAGCTGAAAAGTCAGGTTTTAACAATGTCTAACACATAATAAGCAAATTTGTCAAATTAGCTCAAATATGCCAAATCTCAATTTAACTAATAAAACTTTAATTAATGATCAAATGAAGTTTACAACACATAAAATAAACTGAGTTTCACTAATTGACTTGAAAATTACAAAGGAAATTGAAAATTACATTAACTACGACTACATTACACTAAGGCTACACTAACTATCTTTCACCATGGCTTCTTTCCTTCTTTATAGCCTCCAGTTGTGTTGAGTGGGACCCACAGGTCAAATCCCACCAAAAATAGCAGCCAATGGATGAGTCTTGCTTCTCTTATCAATTTGGCGGGAAAAAGGCTTTTTGAGCCAATTGGGGTCTGTGGCTATCACTAGGGGGGGTGGCATTTATTGGTGTTGGGAAGGTGTGATATGGAGGGATAAGGTTGGTAGCAGAGGTGCAAGTGGAGGGGGGGAAGAAACCAGGTCTGGTTTTGTGGGTGTGGTTTTGGAGGGGTGGTAATGGCGGGGGTGGTTTTCTGGTTTGGTCAAACCAGGTCAAACCCAGGGGTATTGGACTGGGCTTAGTTAAGGTTGGGCCTGGATTGGTGTTTATTTATTTTGTTTAGGATCCGTTTGGTTTTTGGTCAAATAAATCACAAGGACTTAAGTGTAATTTAAGCAAAGTGTAGGGACTGATTTTGTGATTTAACCAAAGTTCTCATAGGGACCAGAATTGACAAGGACAAATAGTACAAGGGTATTTTTAATGTTTTTTTCAAATTTTTTAAATACCGGGGACTATTTTTGCCAATTCCACAAACTCCAGGGACCTAACATGTAATTTTCTGATTTTGAAGGGCTTAACCTGTAAATATCAAACAGTTAACATAAGGACCAATTTTGTCATTTTAGAATAGTATAAGGTTTATTTTGATTATTTTCCATTTTTAAAACCTTAGGGACTAATTTTGACATTTTTCAAAGTTGAGGGACCAAAGTTGTAAATATGTGAATTTTAACTTCAAAGGACTTTTTATTACAACTTGTGAATCCCAAGGACCTTTTATGATAATTTTACAAGTTTTGATTCACCAGGGACTAGTTTTGCAAATATATGAAACTTGAGGGACTGAAACTGCCAATTATGCAAACTTTGTACGTTTTTCATTTGTTTTTGCATATTTTGTGTTAGAAACATATAAAACACACCTCTAAGATATTTTTACGTATTTTGATACATATTTGGGTGTTTTTGTATGTTTTGGCAGTTCATATAAGACAAAAATGATGAGTATTTACACACTCATCAATCCCCCACACTAAACTATTGCTAGTCCCTAGCAATCTTATGAAGTTTTAATGGATTTCAAAGAACTCTTTACCAAAAGCCATCACTTCTGGAGTAGCCAGGTGTAGGAACTGTGGCACACCTGATAACCGTGTGATTTTGAGCAAACCACCAGCTGTCAACGGATTTGATTAGTCTTTACCAAAAGCCGTTTGCTTCTGGACTAGCCAACTCTTGATGGAATAGTCAACATCTTGGTGAGCTGATTACCAATTATGGATTTTCCACGGCCTTTACCACAAGCCATAATCTTGCGGGCTAGCCAGCTCATTTGCTTATGAGGATGCGGGGGAGCTGAGGAACCATGCAAGTTTTTGGCAAACTGCCAGCCATCAACGGATTTGAGATGTCTTTACCAAGAGCCGTTTGCTCCTGGACTAGCCAATCCCTTTTGTCGTTTAGACAAGGCGGATTGATTACCACAAAAAATTTTGAACTCAAGTGAAAAATTTTTGAAAATTTTTGGTCAAAAACGGGGGTATAGGATAGTAAAATGTGATAAAATTCGCTAGAATAGCGAATACCCCCCCACACTAATCATGAATATTGTCCTCAATATTCAAAATCCCGGCTATTATGCCGATATTCAGAACGTAAAAGGACAACATTACAAGCTAAGCGTGGAAAACATCATTTTGTATTTTCACTTCTATAATCATAGCATGGGGGACTCCCCCACACTTAGGGTGAAAACCCTATAAGCATGCTCAGTTTTTGTTTACCGAGTCGCGAGCTTGACTCGACCCCGAATTAATTAGTCCATGGGGAAGCATGATGTGGAAGAAATAATCTCCATCGGACTTTCATTCAAGATGTTTGGATAAACATTTGAAGCACGTGAAAGTTCCACACCGATGAGACATAATCCCGGCCCAAAATAATGGTAAATGAAAATGCCGGGATCAAAGATAATGTCTTCATTCCCGAAGGAGTGAAGAACAGGAGAAGTCACCTTGTAGGTGAAGAAAAGGAAGAAAACCATGATAAAAATCATGATAAGATCTTCTTCCTCGAAGGCAGGCTCATTAGCCTGATTTTGGATTGCAAAGGTTAAGCTCGTAAACATCCCGGGAGGGTGGGTGGGAATTTGCAAACTCTCATGATTGAGAGCATCTCCCCCCGGGATATCAAACTCCGAAGGAGTCATGTCATGAGTGAGTTCACAGGAGAACTCATCAAATGTGAATGAATCATATTCTGAATTGATGTGTGTGAGTTCACAGGAGAACTCATCGAAGGTAAATGATTCATAATCAGGGAGAGAATTATGAGAATGAGAAGTGGTATCGCCACTAATATTCTCTCCCAAAGGATCAAAAGTAAAGGCTTCAAATTCCGGTATAGGGTCATCGGAGAGAATGTCACTATCCTTTATGGGGATAGGAGATGAAATAGGTTTCTCTTTGAAAGCCTCGATTTTAGAAATGAGGAGATTGACTTTTAATAATGTAGCACGAAGTGCTTCATCCTTAATTTCAGTGTCAATCTCATCATTCTCTTCTTCTAAGCTAACTAGCTCAGAAGGTAAGTCTTCCACATGACTGATGTCTCCAGAGGATAAAGAATTTTCATCAGCATGGGGAGTACTAAGCTCGATGTTGGGATTAGAGTTTAAAAGATTTTCAGTTTCTCCCACATCGGCTTCGAGATCAAGGAGACCATCATCATTTCCAAAAGGAAGTGGAATGATGTGAGTAAGTTCGTTTGTGACTTCCTCAATAAGAGGGTCAACATCCGAATGAGGAAATGGTGCCTCCTCATACTCAACTTCTCCATAAGATGAGTAATCATCATTAAAATCGGAGAAGGTCTCAAAATGATCTTTTGGATTTTCAGGGTGAGAAGGTAGATCACACACATGATCCAAAGTTCCCTGTGACTCTCCTGGGATTGGGACAAGGATCTCAACACTAGACTTTATGAATTCGTCCGATTCCTTTGAAGGAACAGTGTCAAGATGCTCATCCCCCATATTCAGAGAGTGAGTGTGAACTTCAGGTGTGATAGCAGTTGTTTGAGATGGAATCTCAACTGCTGGGATGTCAACTGATGAACTTGATGAATCTTTTTGAATAATAACAATGTTATCTTCATCATCACTGTCATCATAGTCATCAAGTAGAGCAGTATTTCGAATGTTAGCACGAAATTTAGCTGCTCGTTGCTCAGCCAATAACTCTTCCATGCTTTTTCCAGATTCTCGTTCTTCAGCAAGTAATTCTGCCATAGTTTTCCCACGAGAATTTGGAATGAAAGGAAATTGTGGGGATGTGGAAGTGTCAAAACCGTAAGGTTGACATTGAAAATCACTATGAGGACCCCCACAATAAGCACAAGAAGAATTTGGAGTTTGGCGGAGTGAAATATTAGCTAACTCCTCTTTAAGTTCTTTAAATTTCTCAAGAACTTCTAAAAAGTCTTGCTGGATTTGAGGAGTTGCTAGGGTAGTTTGACACCGTGGAGGTTGGTCTTGATACGAAGAGTCATAATTGTTACAAGGAAATGGATTCCTCGTTTGACAATCAGAGCTAAAGTGTGGACCTCCACAGTAATCACAACAGTAAAACTGTTGAGGCTGTGAGTCGTATGTGCTAGAGTCATAATTGTTATCGGGAAACTGCTCATAGACAAGCGTGTTTCCCGATTGACAATCAGAACTGTAGTGTGAACCACCACAGTACTCACAACAGTAAAACTGCTGAGTATCATGGTGTGGTAACTGATGGAATAAATCAGTCGTGCCATGGTAGGAATAGGGATCTTGGTTATAGACAGACCCGTTTCCCGACTCTACCATGCCACAACTGGGGCAATCGCCACCATTATGAGGATTACCACACCATTGGCAAACCAGAAAGTGTGGATGAGACATAGAAAGAATCAAATGTGTATAGAGGTTGAGGAAATGAGAATCAAAGGGGTAAGAGGGTAAAGGTGAGTATTTTTGGGTTTTTGGAAATACATTTTGTACAAATGAGAAGAAAAATGTTTTTGTGTTTTTTTGTGTTTGTTGAAAACTAATTTTACAAAGTTTCCAGAAACAGTTTTGTTTTTAAAATAAGAAAATATGAACAAGGGAATGTAAATATACAATGGATGTATATCCAGGTTCACTAATACGCAAAACCGTGTAGAATACGCGCACAACCTCCCCGGCAGCGGCGCCAAATTTTGATTGGTTCAGAACCGTCTTGTTATTATTGAACAAGGTCAACAAGTCAAAGATAGCCTAGAATCAATGCTCCGTGGAAGTGTAGGGTTTCCCCGGGTCGTTATGTCCCGACGAGGTGTGGATGGTATTGAAACGGTTTCGTGATCGAGTGAATTTGGACGAAAATGGATATAAGTGAGTGGTGATGATTACACTACTGGAATATGAAAGAAAACAGCTTAAACACACTATATTAATAATACTGGAAAGTCAGGAAAACTAGAAACGTTTAAAACTTAAAACGCGTACGTTCACGTTTGAATAAAACGTAAGCGTACGAAATAAAAAGTAAAAACGGAAATCTGATAACACCCAGGGGGTGAAAATGACTTTTTTACAAACTATAAGGTAAAAGAAAATTTTTAGAAAATTAAAATAAATTTTAACCCTAATTAATTATTTAATATTAATTAAATACTAATTATTACTAATTATTAATAATTAAAACTCTTAAATATATTTTAATACTAATTAAATACTAGAAAAATGAAAATAAAATTTCTAAAATTATAAAATAACTAAAAACTAATTTTAAAAATAAAAATAAGTGTTTTTGTCTTTTTGTGGATTTTCTATTAATTAATTACTTATTAATTACTAATTAACTAATTAACTATTTTAAATTAAGAAAAATACTAAATGAACAGTAAAAATTCTAAGAAAATTTCTAAAATTACTTTATAACATATAAAAGCTATAAAAAATATAAAAACAAGGTTTTACTTAATAAAAACTAATAATGCTATTTAAATCTAATTATTAATTAATAATTAATAAAACTAAAATTAATTCTAATAAATACTAAATGGAAGGTTACAATTATAAAACTTTTTCTACAACTACATTAATATACTAGAAACTTTATAAAAATATAAAATTTCCTAAGTGCTAATAAATAAGCTATTTATATAATTAAATACTAATTATTATTTAAACCTAATTTAAACTATTTTAATTATAATAAATATTAAACTAATTTATAAAAATATGAAAATTTTTCTATAAGAAGTTAATACTGACAGAAACTTGACAAAAATGCAAAAAGTGCTAATCACTTATTAATAAGCAGTAAATTAAGCTAATTAAGCAGAAATAAGCAAAAGAGACTAAGTGGTATTTAAATACTAAATTTTGCATGAGATAACTGAAAAAAGACCCAAGGGCAACTGGCATCCAGGTACCCCTTATCACTCTCCAAGGGGGGAGGTCTCAGGTTCGAACCCTGCCTCTCCCCTTTTTGCAAATCATTTTTTTTTTCAATTTTCTTTTTACAAATCTTCTAAATAAGTGAAAATAACAAACTTTAATAAAAATGATTTTTCTAAAACCTTAAAATAAGCCCTGGATAAGCTGTTTTGCTCAACAGTTGGCTTGTATAAGCCAAAATGGGTTTTTCAAATGAAAATAAACTACAAATAAGCTACTATCCAAGGACCAAAGCTGAAATAAGCTAAAAATAGGTTAGGCAAACTTGAAATAAGCCAAATAAAAGGAAAAAGGACAAGGGATAAGCTGAAAAGATGAAATAAGCAAGTAAGCAATCCTAATTCACCTCAGACCCCAAACAGGCTCAGATGGCAATGTGCAGGCCATCAGTGGGACCCACAAGAATGGCCAAGAATGCAAACAAGAGTGGATCTAAAGAGCCTGCCAGGATGGTTTCCCAAAACACCCAAGACTAGGGAAATAGCTCAAGGAATGAGCCAGTAGTGGTCTTGGGAAGGTGGCCAGTTCACCACTGAGCCAGTGGTTTGGTTCAATGTGGACACAAGCCAAAAGCTTGATCCAACAAGCTCAGATCCTAGAAACTGGGGTCACCAGCTTATGTGACCACAAATCAACTAAAATCAACTACCAAACAACTCTGGATCACAAAGGAGCAAGAAATCAACAAGCTAAATTCATACTTATGCATACAGCATGAGCAGTGGTTATAAGCAACTAGGAAGCCCAAAATAAGCAAGTTAATAAGCAGGTTAGGGTAAAACAAGAACACAGATAACAAGGTGGTATATCAGAATACTCAAAACACCAAAGATCAGGAAAATTAACCAAGGGATGAACAATTTATGGCCCTGTGAAAATGGGTCAAAACTGAACAAATGGGTGGTGCAGGGCATGCAATGGTTCAAACAGTCACTTTGGGAATTGATTTAAGGTGAGTAAATGGATTTCAAATTCCAATTTTATTTTTGACACTGAAAGTTAAGCAATAAATCAACCCAAAACAACAATTTCCATCCATTTCCAATCTTTATTGAATCCTACAATTTATCAAGAAATCTGTCTCATTTTCACAGACCAAGACATTTAACTTTGTGAGTAGTACACAATATTTGACTAAATTGAATTTAAACTAGTCCTAGATTATTACTTATGTATAATTAAGCTGGATTCCACCTACATTAAACTTATTAAACTACTAAAGCAACAAAATGCATGATTATTCAACCTAAATTCCTCAACAGTAAACTGCTAAAGAGTTTTGAAAGCAAATTTGACCTTTAGCTGAAGCAACCTACTGATTTGCACTTGTCTAAGACTTATTATAACTAAGGTGACTTAACTACTCAAACACATCCTCAGAAATCATGTTTATACCAGCAAACTGACAAGATCCAAACACCCCTTAATTCATTGACTGTTTATTGATTTCAAAGGATTGCACAATTTTAAACCACAAAATTAGTCTCTAAAGTTATATTATGATCTAATAAACTGAAATAAGCACCTAAAAACTAGTTTGAACAACTAAACCTTAAAGATCACCCAAATGACTAACAATGACAGTTAAGTACATAAACTAGTATTAATGCAAATCAATCAAAACACTTAATTTAAAGTTACAAATTAACTAAATAACATTAAATAAGCATAAATAAACAAAGATAACCAGTAGTTAAACACAAGAATAGTTAAATGCAAAAAGGTTAAAATGAGGCTTACAAAATGGAATCCAAGTGAAGAATCATAGAACCAGGGACTGAGAACCAAACTTATATGCTTTCCACAAAGCTTTAATACCAAATTAATCCAGAATTACACCTCACTCAGCTTCAATTCTCCATCAGTCACTATTTTTCATTTTCTTCTTTATTTAATGGAATTTTTTTTGCTAATTATTGTAAGTATGATTTAAACTAATCAACACAACTCAGACACTTAGTAAAACTTGTGGTTGGACTTAAATAAGCTGAAAAGTCAGGTTTTAACAATGTCTAACACATAATAAGCAAATTTGTCAAATTAGCTCAAATATGCCAAATCTCAATTTAACTAATAAAACTTTAATTAATGATCAAATGAAGTTTACAACACATAAAATAAACTGAGTTTCACTAATTGACTTGAAAATTACAAAGGAAATTGAAAATTACATTAACTACGACTACATTACACTAAGGCTACACTAACTATCTTTCACCATGGCTTCTTTCCTTCTTTATAGCCTCCAGTTGTGTTGAGTGGGACCCACAGGTCAAATCCCACCAAAAATAGCAGCCAATGGATGAGTCTTGCTTCTCTTATCAATTTGGCGGGAAAAAGGCTTTTTGAGCCAATTGGGGTCTGTGGCTATCACTAGGGGGGGGGGGGTGGCATTTATTGGTGTTGGGAAGGTGTGATATGGAGGGATAAGGTTGGTAGCAGAGGTGCAAGTGGAGGGGGGGAAGAAACCAGGTCTGGTTTTGTGGGTGTGGTTTTGGAGGGGTGGTAATGGCGGGGGTGGTTTTCTGGTTTGGTCAAACCAGGTCAAACCCAGGGGTATTGGACTGGGCTTAGTTAAGGTTGGGCCTGGATTGGTGTTTATTTATTTTGTTTAGGATCCGTTTGGTTTTTGGTCAAATAAATCACAAGGACTTAAGTGTAATTTAAGCAAAGTGTAGGGACTGATTTTGTGATTTAACCAAAGTTCTCATAGGGACCAGAATTGACAAGGACAAATAGTACAAGGGTATTTTTAATGTTTTTTTCAAATTTTTTAAATACCGGGGACTATTTTTGCCAATTCCACAAACTCCAGGGACCTAACATGTAATTTTCTGATTTTGAAGGGCTTAACCTGTAAATATCAAACAGTTAACATAAGGACCAATTTTGTCATTTTAGAATAGTATAAGGTTTATTTTGATTATTTTCCATTTTTAAAACCTTAGGGACTAATTTTGACATTTTTCAAAGTTGAGGGACCAAAGTTGTAAATATGTGAATTTTAACTTCAAAGGACTTTTTATTACAACTTGTGAATCCCAAGGACCTTTTATGATAATTTTACAAGTTTTGATTCACCAGGGACTAGTTTTGCAAATATATGAAACTTGAGGGACTGAAACTGCCAATTATGCAAACTTTGTACGTTTTTCATTTGTTTTTGCATATTTTGTGTTAGAAACATATAAAACACACCTCTAAGATATTTTTACGTATTTTGATACATATTTGGGTGTTTTTGTATGTTTTGGCAGTTCATATAAGACAAAAATGATGAGTATTTACACACTCATCAGCTTGCATAGCTTGTTGTATCGCCATCCACCATCTCAAGAACTTTTAAGTTGGTAACATCTGCGGTTTCGTTTTTTGGACACACTATGGCTTTTTGTTGAAGAGTTGCTGCTGAAGGTGTGCATAATGTGGGTTGATCATAAATGAATTCTATCAGTTTTGACAACCCATGCTCATCATCTTCGATACAATATCTGTCTGGAATATCAATCCATGATGTATCTTCTTCTCCTTCTACAACTGGTTCACCAATTCTACCATCACCAACATCAAGAAGCCATGAGGCAAAGGAATCAGCCAAGTTCTTTTCTTCTATGTTTAAATCAGGCCGCAATAACCTCATGTTTTGCCTAAGTGTCAGAAACCTAAAATGTCGCCAAAGGTATGAATTTGTAATCGATGATGTTATCAACTCCATCTTTGATGCTCCTTTTTTTACTGGCAGTGTTTGTCTAAAATTGCCGCCCAAAATAACCGACTTGCCTCCAAACAATACACCTGGCATATCAAGAAGGTCTTTCATAGTTCTATCTAATGCTTCAAAACACTTTCGATCATTCATAGGAGCCTCATCCCAAATAATGAGATCCGTTTCTACCAGCAACTTTCCTAAATGAGTGTTCTTTTTAATCTTACACAATGTTTCTTCTGTCAATTCAAGCGGTAATTTGAATCTAGAGTGTGCTGTTCTGCCTGCTGGAAGTAGCAACGAAGCAATGCCTGAAGAAGCGACTGCAAGCACTATCTTGCCTTCAGATCTTAGACTGCTTATAATGGTTTTCCAAAGAAAAGTTTTTCCCGTACCACCATGGCCATAGACAAATATCAACTCTTGTTTGTTTGCTGCAGCAGCGCTCATGATAAGATCATATATGTGTCGCTGATCAGCGTTCAATTTTGGAACATTTTCATCTTTTTCTTGCCTTAATGCCTCTCGATTATAGTTCTTCTCTTCCATGAGAAGCCTACAGTTTGTGAAACGATTCTTGGTATATCATGGCCCATCTCTGGGCTATACTTTTCCCATAGTTGCAGAGGATTGGTGACTTCACAATATGTTAGGATATGAGCAAAAACAAAGCGTAGTTCTGAAGATGATGCTGAATAACATGCTTCTTCTAATGCCCTATCCCATTCTTTATCGTCACCCAAAAGGCCTAACGCTTCACATGCAGCTCGATACGTTGGATACAATATTTGGTTAACTTTGCGGACCTCTATAAAATTTCTACACCCTTTTTGATGGCAAAGTAACATTCTAAAGTAAAAAAGTTCACCAAGGCTTGGAGGTATATATGCTAGCCTGCCAATAGACGATTGATTTCTTTGCCTGCGCTGCCAATATTTATCATCTTTATGCCAGACATATTCAGAAGGAAATTCTAAATATGTCAAATGGCGACCATCTTCATACTCGGTGTTGTAAACAAACCATTCTGTCAATGTAGTGGCTTTACAGTCTCGGCGATTAACAACTGATTCAAGGTTATCATCATCACGAAAAATAACGTGCTGCTGGTTTTCTAGGTGCACAGACAGCAGCTGAACTGCAGGTTCTCGGCTATGTATGCTGAATTTTAAGATTCTCCAACATGCTTCTTGAGGACATACAAAGCGACCATCAAGGAAATTCTGTATCTCGTCTACTTGCTGAGGCGGATTAGCAGAGCTGGATGGTTGGCCAATCGATCTAGCAACTTTTGCAAAAACTCGATCTGTACCTTTCGAAATATACTTAAACAGATATTTTATTAACATGCTCCAACCGCAATACTCAACATTTATGTGTGCCTGGAATGCAAGACAAAGAGTGCGGTTATACGGTACTACATAAGTGTTGTCTAACTTCATTTGCCGTTTTGTTGTATACACTTGTGTTTGCCTTCTTCGGTAGTGTACATGACCATTGGTATCAAAAAAAGTTTGATTGTTATATGTTTTTGGGAAATTTTTTGTGCAATCTTTGCCTTCCATACAGGGTGCATTCAAATTACCTTCTCCACATGGGCCATGCATCATCAGTTCTGAAACAACTTTGTACCCTCGAAGATCGGCTACTGGATCAGGCAATTCGGCAGAAATATACCTATCAACATCTTCTGCAACTTCTATCTTGTTATTTGAGTCGATCCAAAGTAATGTATGAACATGGGGCAGCCCGCGCTTTTGAAATTCAACTGTATATAAAACTGTAAAAAAGAAATAAAAAAATTTAAAAAGCTGAAACACTAATAATGAACAATAACTTATATCGTTTTAGTTTACTCAATTACGAATAGTCATTATGCTATTTTAGATATTCATGTATTTTGAACTCGCAAATCGGTACACATATTGTTAAGATTTTATTACGAAACATTACTTAAAATATGCAAGTAGCAAACATAAAAACTCTAACACATATGTAGAATACCTCCTGTGACACGCCCGAATGGTTTTTTATTTTTCAGGAATTTGATAAACGCCTTAATCTTTTGCTCAAAAACTCTACAAACAGCGTCGGCTCTATCTGTAGTTGTCAGCTGTGGATATTCTGCCATGTATCGTTGGATCTCAGGCCACTTGACATTGCAAGTGAATGTTATGATGTACTGTGGATTACCAAGCTTTCTACAAATCGCAAGCGCATCTAAGTAATGGCTATACATATAGCGCGGGCCACCTGTGAAAGAAGAAGGAAGGATAATTCTTGAACCGGCCTCAGCGCCATCACGATCCCCTCTTGAAACTGCATCATACAGGCCCGATAAATACTCACCTCGGATATCATCTTGATGTTTTCTATAAAAGTCCATCCTATCTTGCTCTATACAACAATAAACGCCAACAACATATTGTTGAAAAAGATGTCCTGTACGGAAAAGCAAATCATATGACTCAGGTCTCGGATGTAACTGATATGTGTAGAACGCATTCATGGACACGCGTCTTGCTCTTTCATTTGGGTTTGAAGATCGCAGCTGTAAATTTGTGTGAAAGCCAGGTTCGCCATATATGAAAATGAGCGGAAATTGTAGTGACATATAAGACTGGTGCAACTTATTAATTCTCTGAGGCTGATTACCTTTGTATTGAATAATGACATCATAATCTGACTCAGTTGTAGGACCGCTGTCAAAAACAATTGCTGCAACAGTGTTAGATGTCGGTAGTTCATAACCACGGGCTCCTCCACCATTGTAAAGCCTCAACTTGAATTCTGGTATGTCAACTTGAGTGCATAGATCTCTTGCAGTTCTCAATGTCTTTACTAATTCATTATGAGTATCTAAGAAACGAATAAGACCTTCAACAATGTGTGGACTCAATGAATTTTGTTCAGAATTTGAGAAATGGCGTAGCCTGTTCTGCACTTCATTTTGGGTATCGTAAATATATAACTGTAAAAATCTTGGTGTATCATTCTCAAAAGGGCAGAGAGACCCTATGGAATGATAAATTTGGCCAGATACTTTGAATACATATGGCCCTCGTCCAACATTGATCGACTTGTCAATGGTAGCACCAAATGAAGTCATTGCAAACATTTGATTGTAAGCTCGGATGTTTTCCATAAAATCATTATTTGAAAGAAGATCCTTTATATATTGAGGCGGATCTGGCTGCTGCTTCATGATAATTCTTCCATTGCTGCAACACAAATGGTACTCAGGCCTGCTGTTACGTGAGTCTCTCAATACACGTTCTCCATACCAAAATGCCGCACCACAATGACGACAACGTTCATTACAATCTCCTATATCCTCATATGGAGGAGATACATCTAGAGAAAGTAATTGAAACATGTCACCAATGATGTGTAATAAGAGCAAATAAATGGTACAAACCAAAATAAAGAGTCACCTTGATTGGGTGGCATATGAGGAGGCACATTAGAAGGGCTTGCATCATTGGCATAAACAGTTTGCAAATTTGGCGAACGGACATGCTGGTGCA
This sequence comes from Artemisia argyi, assembly GCA_030686995.1. Taxonomy (NCBI): domain Eukaryota; kingdom Viridiplantae; phylum Streptophyta; class Magnoliopsida; order Asterales; family Asteraceae; genus Artemisia; species Artemisia argyi. Next base: position 13,980 of record JARVZY010000186.1, read on the forward strand.
CATTGATTGAATCACATCTACGTTTTCTACGTTGCCGTTGGCCACTCCCCTGTGGTGATACTGTTTGATTCGTATCTGTAGGATTTCTATTAGGGTGCATATTATTATTAGTTGAAGGCACAAATCGCTGATACACATTAGATGAATAATCTCTATTTCTTTTGCGCCGTGTGACCTGTTGTGGTTGCATGACTAATGTTTGAGTTGCATTGCTACAGCGTTCTTCAGGCTCTAGATTATCAGCCACTGAAGCTGTACTATGAATTTCTGCATATAGAGGAAGACAGCAATTGTAAAAAAGAAATAATAAAGTGTTGTTAAAAAGATACAGAGGTATCACTCATAAGAGATTAGAAAGTATCAGAAATATGAAACTTCATTGATGACAACACCAGAGGGTCGATGACATAGATTTGTGGCAAAAAATGCTTGACAAAGAAAAAGGACATGTATTGTAGGGTGTAAACAACTTACCATACATAGAAAATGCATATCCATTGACATAAAGTTTAAGTGCATCTGTAGCACTTCCATGCATTTGTTGTTTAAATGTTGTACAAAAAAGAAGGCGCAAAGGCAAATGCCAGCTCCTAGAGAGCTATACAAAAGGTGATTAGGTTGCCAAGCGTTATCTACTATAGAGAGCAGTGTTGCGAAAATGTTAATGAGAGTGTGTACCAAAATGCCCACGTACGAAATAAGTGACCTATGCAACCATACGAATTTCGCTAACCAAGTTAGAGAGTAACCTTCACTGATATGTCGATTGACACCCTGACCAGAAGGACCTGAGCCATCAGCAGAGGCAGATTCCAAATTCCCTGAGCGAATACGGGGACGTACATTACGTGAACCATTTTGCTTTTTTCTACGGCCTCTTGGGTTGCTTTGTTCTGTTTCTGCTGTCTGATTCCCATATTCACAATGTTCGTTAGGGTGAGCATTATTAGCCAGCGAAGATGCGAAGTCATTCCCTGCACCAAGAGTTATATAACAGTTGTAAGAAAGTGTTTTTTTTTAAAAGATACAGAATGAGTAGTAATAAAACATGAGAAAGCAACTGAAGTGTGCACCTTCACTTGACATAGAAGGAGGGGTCACACGGGGTATGGACTGTGCAATGGTGTTTCGGACTCTCTTTTGCTGGGCTGCAGGTTGAGAACGTTTACCGGGTCGTGAAGAATGGACAATTGGTCTTGGCTGCTGGTTATCTGTGTAAAGAGATGAAAAGAAACAAAAAAAAATAATAAGCATCTTTTTTTTTTATAGGAAAAATGTGTCCAAGAGAATGATAAATCATAGTAAAGAAATCTAAATGTTGACCTTCATTGGACAGAACATCAAATCCCTGAGCAGATGGCCCTTTGTCAATGCAGCTGACACTGGCATTTTGAATTTGAAATTGCATAAAACAATCTTCATTGGCAACACGGCGCCTAACATTTCTGATAGCATCTTGACGATGTTGAGGCTGATTTTGTGTAAAGCTGGCCGGCCGTCGCTTACGGAAGTCAATTTTTGATTGCAAAAGGGGAGGGGGGTGGATGAAAGGCTGTCGAGAAGGTTGGGCTGCATAAAACGAACACTCCTATTAGAGTTCAAATGCTCCTACGTTACCAATAAATCTTGCAAAAAACAAATAGACATTTAAATTACCTTGACCAGGGATGATGCTTTCCACAGAAGGATATGGATCATTAGTTTCGCAGGAGGCAGGTGTAATTTGCTGGCACGAATTTTGGTTAAGCAAACTTGGGTGCGAACCATGGCAGAGCGTGCGTTGCCTGACACGCCGCCGAACATTTTGGAGTTGCTGTTCAGTAGTTTGCACTACATTGTCTAATGATCTTTCGCGCCAGTCAAATCTTGATTGCAGGAAAGAAGTATAATCATGCGAAGCTGAGTGCGGAGATTCACCTACATAAAATAAACATGACAGTGAGATTTGGAGCAAGTGGACGTCATTGAGGATGATTGTATAACCATTATAAAATGAAATAATCTTGAGTAAGAAGGTCACCTTGTGGTGAAACATTTGCATTGTTGGCGCTGTCAACAGGCGCAAGGAGTTGGGCATGGAAAGGTAAATTCTGAAGGTGAAGACTTTGTGATTCGGAGATAAAAGGACATTGTGGATTATCATAGTTGTTTGATGGTTGGGTATCCGAAATCGGGGCACTAATATTGCGGCAACGTTTTCTTGTTTGTGGTCGCATAGTTCAGAACAGCAAGATACAGGGGTTTTATCATAGAAAATATTAAAACACAAATTGGCAAATAATAGTGATCTAGTATTAACAATAGCGAATAACAATGACATTGCGAATTAATAAGTTGCAACAGTTAGAATTGCGAATTAATAAGTTGCAACAGTTAGAAGCCAAATAAACTCGTTAGAACCTGATATGAAATAATACGAAAGGTTTAAAGCAAATGGGTTTTAGACAACTCCCAAACAACTGGCCGTAAGTGCCTTTTAAGCAATGTTTGAACATGAAAGACTAACCTACATATCATTTGATGCAAACAGTTCTTAATGTAACATACACATATAAAGAGTCATAAGATAATCCAACGGTAGATTTATGCGCAACCTACCATGTTGTTTTTTTTACTTTTCGTTTGAATACATGGAGGGTCAGTCAAGTGTTGTGAAAACCAGCCATATAAATGGTACCATCACAAAAATCCAGTAAAAGGAACCTAAATAAATGGGTTTTTTTGGCATGTCCTAATTATTGAAGAAATATCTATATAATGACAACACTAATAAACCTCAAATCTATTACTATGATAAAAGACATTAAACACAGAAATAAAAAAAATAAAAAAAAAAAAAAAAAAAAAAAAAAGGTCAGAATGCAATAAATCCAATCACAAATGCAGATGACATTTACTCAAGACCATTAACCACGAAGCTTAAAATGGATTAAAACAATGTTTTTTTTTTTTTTTTTTTTTTTTTTTTTTGGTTAACGGCACAATACAGATGGCAAACATGTAAGTAAACATACAAAAAGCTGGTTAACATAGATCAAAGAACCCGTACCTAACAACAGTGAGTATATGTGATTGTGCACATAAAGAGTAGAAGATAGATCTAGAAGCGAATTTTAGGGATATAATGGACAAAAGATGCAGGTGTGAAACAAAAGTAGTGGTAGATATCAACAGGTGGAAAAAAAACAGCCACAAATTACCTATCATCTCATAAAAGTACTTCAAACCCATTAAAAAATTAGAGGAATTCAACCCCTGTAGATAATACTGTAGCGTAAGACACACAAAACACTATAGATGCCCCGATTCGTTTGAGAGTGGGTCAGCCTTCGGGTCGAACGGATCTCCGGTATACCGGAAAATTGTGAGAGGCATGTGAGGGAGAAGAAATCAGAGTCGGAGCCGGGTAATAATAAGTGTGTTGGGTTTGGGCTTACCACGTAACCAAATGGGCTAAAGAGAGAACAGTAAAAGGACGGTTTTTAGTATATAGGAGGAATTTAAATGAAAGATTTACTCCACTTAGAACGACAACTACAAACTTAAATGACTCAATTTGTGTGAAATGACATAAAGAATTGGTAAATAGTAAATGGAAGGTAAATGTTAAATAAAATTCAATGTTGAACCGTCATTTTCAGTTCATATTTTTAAAACAAAAATATAGCACATCAAAATAAATAACATATGCCATTATACTTCACATATGAACCTTCGTGGAACCTAAGTTTGTGGGTCATAGGGATATACTTATACTATTCTCATTATTTTCCATTAAATGAATCCAATAATTCAAAGCATGTATATATAATCCTCTCATTTGCTTCATCTTATTCATATTCACACCACAATCTCCAACTCTCCAAGTACTAAACTACTGTATCAAAAATTATTTCAAAGTTGGTTATTTAATATCAGTAAAACATGAGAACACCAACAAAACATGTTACAAAAACAGTTAGAGATGCTGAAGCTGAGTTAAACTTGCCTCCTGGCTTTCGGTTTCACCCGACAGACGAGGAGCTCATCGTTCATTACCTTTCCCATAAATCGCGGTCTATGGAACCTTTCGCTAGTGTTGCTTCTCCACTGTCTATTATCGCGGATGTTGATCTTTACAAACATGAACCTTGGGAGCTTCCTGGTATGTTTAGTTTCTTTCTAAGTATATTTGTTTCAAAATTACGGATCTCGTCTTTGAACTATTGAATTACACTAGTCATCTCTATTTGGCATTGTGCTTAATGTTTTAGTCTCTCGGCAAGGGCGTTAAGTCCATGTTTGTTAGGTCCTCGTATGCATCTCATGCATTCGAGCACTTTTTTGTCATGGACTTATTGGCCGTTAGCACCAGAGACTAAAACATTAATCACAATGTCAAATAGGGACGACTAATGTAAGTTCAATAATTTAAGGACAAGATCAGAAATTTCGAGACAAACATGAAGTTACAACTTAACCAATTACTGATTAGATTTTACTAAATTTTTGTAGAAATGGCTCTATTTGGAACAAAGGAATGGTACTTTTTTACACCAAGAGACAGGAAATATCCTAACGGGTCAAAACCAAATCGGGTCACAGGAAACGGGTACTGGAAAGCAACCGGAGCGGACAAACCAATCAAGTCAAAATCCGACCCGAAGGTGACCGTTGGGATTAAGAAAGCATTAGTATTTTACGCGGGAAAAGGGACTAAAGGAATTAAGACAAATTGGATCATGCATGAATATCGACTTAATAAGCATTCCAAGGTGGGTTTTCACATAAGTTACTTTTGATGTTTACAAATAAATGTTGATAAAAGTTGTTGGTGTTAACAGTTTTATGTTTCAATAATGTAGTTAGACGATTGGGTTCTATGCCGTCTTTACAACAAGAAGAACAATCCGAAAGAGATGATCATACCACCACAAGATAACAGCATTGGTCATAGTCACGACCTTCATGAAACATCACCATTGGATGAAGTACAAAGTGGAAATAGTTATAGTGACATAAGTGACAATTTGGATACATTTGAATACTCAGACGGCGAGTTTAGTTGTAAAAATGAGGACGATGTAATGTTTCTAGACGACTTGCGGCCTAAAGTACTCAAGGATACTAATGAACAACGCGACGTGGGTCTAACGGCAAGTTTGATGCATAAAGAGGAACTTGATGATGGGAATGAATGGCTTGATAGTTTAAGTTTGGAAGATTTGCATAATTGTTTGGAAGCAATACCTTCAAATCATGACATTTATGAAATGTCAATGATGTATCAACCAAATCATCAACATTTTTTCCAGTTAGGTTTTTGATAAAGTTTATTTCATTAGTTTAGGGGGAAATTAGATTCATGGAGTTACAATGCAAGAATTCATTCATGTAAATATCATTGGATTCTTGAGAAGTGTTTATTTATTTTCTTTTTCAACATGTTAAAGTTTGAAAAAGTATTTAATGTAACAAAATATGTTTACGCATGTACAAAGTTTTTGTCAACATTATTCATACATAAGTTCCGAAACGGAGTACAAAATAGCATTCGACAATAGTGGCAGAGCCAAAACTAGAGTACTAGGTGCATTTTGTTAAATAAAATTAAAATAAACAAGACTTGTAACATAAAAGTTTTCGACATGGTAAATTTGAGTAAAATGAGATCTTTTACGACATTCTTTACACGATGCGAAATTCATGTGATTCACGAAAACTCCTCTAAACTAGCAAAATTTGACCCTGTCGAAAACTCTATGCATGCGAGCTCCATGCGTCATTTTCGCTCGACACCCTGCTATTAATGATTGCAACCACGGATTACCTCAAGAACATTACAATTTTTTTATTCAGACTTCATGTTAAATTGTGTGGTTTAAATTCCAGTAGCGTCAATTTTACATTTTCTTTAACCTTTTAGATTATTAACATTTGAATAATCGTCCCGTAAACTTATGTAACAATCAACACAGTGTGAATCGAAACACAAAGACAAAATCAGATCTAAAAGTGATCAGGTGCATAATCACTTTTAGTTGTAGTATAAGGAATCAATTTAATTAAAAAAAAATACGATTTTCAGTTAAAAACGAATTAAGTATAAACTAAGTTCGTTTTTCATTTATGATGGACTAAATAAACAAGAAACACAATGCATTTGGAACGGATGCATACTAAAATATTTTACATGACACATATCTTTTAAAAGGAAAAGAGGGGGTTGTGGCTCTCCCAAATTTAGGACCACTCCGTATAGATGTGTATATTTTACATGCATAAGTAATATAAATAAATAAAAAAAAGTTTGGCCTCCTCAAAATTAGATTATTGTATTTCAGCATTTTCAAAAATATTGTTCAAGCTCTAGAACCATTGTTATATCCTTTTTAATTGGCCATTGATCTACAAATCACTCATTGTATAAAAAACGTTATGTAAAATTTATGTGATTCTAGCAAAGAAACAAGAACACTAGATGAAAAAGCTTTTCTTGGAGAGCAAAATTAAATGACGTAAGGAAATACGTTAACATCTTTATTTTATTGCGTTGATCAAGTTGAGTTTTAGAAGTATAAAAAACGTCAGCAGTGATGTCCATAGAACGAGCTGCTTCATCCAAGTCAGACATTGACATTTTCAGTCAAAGTCAAGATGATAATGGGAATCTCAATATTTGCATAAATAGATAAGCAATTATTTAGTGCGTAGGCATTAGTTTTCAAAAGGGATCTATTAACCATACGGGGGGACAAGGGTGGCAGGCCCCTTGTCTCCTCCTTGTCCCCCTATTTTTTTCCAGTATAACTCCGCTTTTTGTCAGTTTCTGTTCCGTATTTCTGACAATTTTAAGCGTTTGACATATTAAACTTTACATTTTCTGTTCCGCACTTTCAGGTTTATAGCTTTTTGATGTAAATAAAATTATAAAAATAAAAAAATAGGGGGGGGGGGGGGGGGGTGTGGCTAAAATGTAGGGGAGGGTTTGGTCAACATGCCCCTTTCAAAAAGAATCGATATTTATTGCAATTATATGTTTCGTTTTATGAGATGAGTTATTTTATAAACTAAGTTTTTGTTACAAACTGAGGGACAAATCCTCATCATCCATCTAGTTTGATTTAATTGTGTGGATTAACCTAAGATTTAATAAAACAACCTAAGTTCATATTTTTTTTTCTTGTCCTTTTTTGTCTATCTATACTATCTATAATGGAAAAATGGTCAAACTTGAAAAGTTGAGTATTGAAAGTCAAATGTGAGAGAAAATTAATGTAATTAATACTCTAATTAAAACACCCCATTACTTAAAAGTACAATAATTTATTCACATTGCACAACCAATTAAAAACATATCTATCAAATTAAATACAACCAATTAAAACACAAACCGGGTTGACCCGATAATTTGACCCGTTTTCGACCCAACCTAGCAAGTTGACCCGGTTTAAATCGACCTATTTTTTGACCGGAGCGGTTCAATCGGTTGAACTACGAGGGTCGAACCGGGTTTCAAAACATTATCCATTACTTAAAAGTACAATGATTTATTCACATTGTACAACCAATTAAAAACATATCTATCAAATTAAATACAACCAATTAAAACAAAAACCGGGTTGACCCGGGATGCTTCAAACCCGGCAGATTGACCCGGTTTAATTTGACCCATTTTCGACGCAACCTAGCAAGTTGACCCGGTTTAAATCGACCCATTTTTTGACCGGAACGGTTCAACCGGTTGAACCACCTGGGTCGAACTGGGTTTCAAAACATTATCCTTTACTTAAAAGTATAATGATTTATTCACATTGTACAACCAATTAAAAAACATATCTACCAAATTAAATACAACCAATTAAAACACAAACCGGGTTGACCCGGGACGCTTCAAACCCGGCGGATTGACCCGGTTTAATTTGACCCGTTTTCGACCCAACCTAGCAAGTTGACCCGGTTTAAATCGACCTATTTTTCGACCGAAACGGTTCAACCGGTTGAACCACCCGGGTCAAACCGGGTTTCAAAACATTATTTTTTGTTTATAACCTATAAACTTTTTTTTTTATCAATAAACTATTTATCGCTATAAAATCCCGTTGCTATGCACGGGTACTCGTCTAGTCTTATTTATTCATTTTTTTCCTTTTTTTCTTTTCTTTCTTTTTTTTCTCTTTTTTTTTAACTTCACGTCTTTTTTCCCTTTAATTCAATTTTTTTTTCGTTTTTTTCGTTTTTCATACATATTCGTTGGTTTTTTATGTTTTCGTCTGTTTTCTTACGTTTTCATCCGTTTTCATACGTTTCGTCCATTTTAATACGTTTTCGTCCATTTTTATACGTTTTCGTCCGTTTTTATACGTTTTCGTCTGTTTTCAAACGTTTTCGTCCGTTTTTATTCGTTTTCGTCCGTTTTTGTACGTTTATACACGTTTTCATCCGTTTTCGTCTGTTTTTATACGTTTTCGTTTCATACATTTTCATATGTTTTCAGGCCTTTTGTTGATCCCAGTTGAGCTAATACGATCTTATATAGAAGTTAACTTAAACAAATACTTAAGCTTAAACGCGGAATATAAAAGCTTAACTTAAGAAGATTTAGAATTCTCTTTCAACACTTCAATATTATTAATACGAGCACTCGATAATGCTAGGGTTTTACAACCTTGAAGTGAATAATAACACGTACATACTCTAACCCTAGGATCCTCCTTTTATAGGCCAAGGAGTCCTACTAGGTTTACAATACCTTTCTCTACAAGATAAGAATAATCTAAATAGATAAACTATACAAAGAATCTATTCCATAATTATCCTATCGTATACAATGTTAATCCCTTCAGCAGTAGTTTCACCAAGCAGCAGATAGTCTTCAGCAGCAGAGTCATTAACACTAGCAGCAGTTTCATTGTAGCAGCAGTATTACTCAGCAGCAGAGTTACTTAGCAGCAGTGTCACTTGGTCAAACCCAACAATCCTCCCCTAAACTTAATATTTATTTCTAAATATTCAAGTTTCTTCAAAGCTCAAAACATTACTAGGAGGATGCTTCCAAACACTTCATCTCTTGAAAATTCAGTTGATCAAATATCTTCTTATACTTTGACAGCAAATTGAATGCTTGATCATCAGAATCATAATCTTTCTGCAGCTTAAGTGTTTTGTCACTATTAACCATCTGATTAACAACATTCCAGTATCTTACCACTGGATAATCCTTTTCAGCTAGCATGTACAAGGTAATTGGCCCAAGAGTTAACATATGAACTCCAGAATCTTGAAAAAGTCTCCATCTTCTTACCTTGTAGTCAGCTATCTCTGTCCATTCAGAGTCATCCATTGAAGGTTCAAACATAAGTTTAAGAGCTCTCCACATAACATTATCAGAAGCAGTTAAGATATGATCAATTTGATCTACCTCATACTTTTTACCATCAAATTTCTTAGCCCCAAACTTTGCCTTGTATAACTTCCACAAGTCTTCAACATCCTCTCTATCAAAGTAGTGTAACATCTGTTGAAATCTAAGAAATCTATGAGTTTTACCATCAGATCTCTGGACATCATGAAATGCTCCAATGTTAGTATCATACCCTGTAGTTACTTTGATAATAGGATACTTGATTCCTAATGGTTTAGCATCAACCACTTCAGGATCTTCCATCTTGCCAACCACAGTATAACTCTTCAATTGTTCTTTTTGATGCTCAGAAGGAATGTGATCAAGACCATATTTAAACTCATCTCCTTCAGGCATAGAACTACTTCCTTCTCCAATCTTTCTCTTCTTCTTTGCAACTGACTTATGAATAACACCTTTTCTTTTATCACACTGCACAGAAGAAGTAGTCTTTGCTGCATCACTTTCAATCTTTTCAACAACATTAGCTTCTTGTATCTGCTCTGCTTCAACAATCTTTTCAGGCACCAACTTCTTGTTCATCTGAGCAATATGTTCCAAGTCCTCAGCACATCCCATAGTATAAAAAGTATCTGTTCTCTTCTTTGTTTGTTGATACAAATCAAAAACTTCTTTGTCAGAGTAAGCTTTCAATTGCACCAATGTCCATCCACCCATATTCTTTAGATATCTTTCATACTCTTTCCTTTGCTGTTTAACTGTTGGACCCTTGAATACTTTAACCTTTCTTCTAGCAGCAGCATTCTCTTTTCTCTTATTAGAAGCAAAGTTACTATACCAAGATTGCACATTAAAATTTGGAACTTCATTTTCTTCAATCTTGATCAGCTTGTTTAATTCAATATCAGCAGCAATTCTGATCTTTTCATCATCCCATTCATCATACATTCTTAAACCTTCAGCCTCTTTCTCAGCCAGCTGCTGATCTTCCAAATTAAACAACTCTTGTGTTTTAATAGCAGCAGCTTCATCATGTTCAACTTGCAATGGCTTAGGCCAAGAATCAAAAGGTACATCAGTAAAATCAACCCCTTTATATATCCATCTATGAGCATCAACTTGCTTGCCTTTACCCTTATCAGTAGAAAATGATGTGATTGTCTTCTTTTGAGTAGCAGCAGGTTCTCTTATTGTTATTCCTTTTTGAGGTTTTCTTGTTGCTGATGTTATACTTGTTGTTGTGATAGGTTGTGATAATGATGGAGTTGGTAATGGTGATGTATGGGTGTCAGCAGCAGTCTTCTTACTTAGCAAGACCATTGCCTCTGCAGCAACATTGACAATAGAACCAGCAGCAGAGTCTTGAACTTCAGCAGCATTTGCTATTTCACTAGCAGCAGAACCATCAACATTCTTAGCAGCAGTAGAGTCAGCAACCACTGAAGTCTTTAACACATTATCCACCTTTTC
>JARVZY010001361.1:0-25271 GCA_030686995.1 Artemisia argyi
AATTTTGGACCTTTGATTTAAAATCAATGGATGAGATTAACTATAATCCTAACTAACTATTAAGGGTATAAAAGTAAATTCAGAATCTAACTATAATCCTAACAACCTATATTATAAAACCCATGTTCTTCTAAACACACAATTTCCATCTCTATATAATAAAACCCAGCTCCTTCTAAACATACAAGTTCCATATCTATATAATATATCATACCAGTAGTCTGTTAGCTGTTAGAAACTTAATTCTACTTTGGTGATAAACCTGATATTAGCAACAAGTTGCTTACTTGTAATCGTTGATGCAAAAGGTTTTTTTTTTTTTTTTTTTTTTTTTTTTTTTTTTTTATTATTTTTTTTAAATGAAAATAAGCAGGTAAGTTCGACTACAAACAATGACTTGCAGACTTTGATAGCAACACAATTTTGAAGACGTGGTTTACAATTCATTGAATATTTAGATTAGTTGTACATACATATGTACACTACAAAACTCAAACCTACTCATACACCATAATTTCCTTTGTTGAAATACAAGGCAACCAACAAGTGAGTGCCGCTCAAGATGATCAATGATCACTCATCTATGGCTCTGGTTTTATCTTCGAGATGAACTTGGAAGAAACTGTCGACAATATGAAGTTTCCATAATCATCTTCTTTACCATAGGATGTAAGGCTAGGAGCCATCACGATCTTGCATTTGCTTGATGTATCGCACCCCATTCCAACACCAAAATAAGTTAAATGATCTGATATATTGTTTCCAGAGAGAGAGACTGATCTGAAATATTAAACAAGTAGTTTTAGATATTAGTTTGCATGATAAAAATCTTCTCAGAAAAAGATACAACGAAGACAATACTTACAGGTGGTGCATTCGATCTATATACTCTGGAACATGTCAACTCAAAACTACATCAAGTCAACTCAAAATCCTAGTGGACTTGGAAATAAAGGTGGTCGATCTCGCTCAAGGATAATTAGACATTTTTAATGCACAAAATAGTGTTATTTCAAACAACATAGTGCAAATTACCTTAGCATGTCAGCTTTTCTAAATTCTTTTGAGAACATATGCATATTCAGACCATTTTTAATGCACAAAATAGTATTATTTCAAACAATAGAGTACTAATTACCTAAGCATGTCACTTGTACTATCCCTGATGAAAAGTAACATACATTTAACATGTTATTAATGTAGAATAAAACATTATTTCAGACCATTCACGATTATCCTAACTTGTCACTCTTTTACTAACTTTCAAGAAAAAGTAATGCACATTTAGAGCATTTTTTAGTGCATAAAATAGTGTTATTTCACGCAATTCACAATTATCCAACCGTACTGACTTTACTAGCTTCCTACAAAAATTAATGCACATTTAGAGCATTTTTTAGTGCACAAAACGGTGTTATTTCACACAACTCATGGATTATCTAAACCGTTTCGCACTTATACTATCTTCCTACAAAAATTAATGCACACTTAGAACATTTTTTAGTGCACAAAATAATGTTACCTTCACACAACTCATGAATTATCCAACCGTGTCACACTTTTACTAACAAGAAGAAAATCCCAAGCACCTTTATAAGTCTAAAAAGTAGATATTATCTTATAGAAGAACATTTTCATTCCTTTAACAGTAGACTTCTCTTACGAAAGAGTCATGTTTTCAATTGGAAGTGGACTCAAGACCCAATCATACATTAGAAGCTATTGTCCTTAACAAAGAGATTCTTTAAACAATAAACTTGATGTGTCACGCTTCATAGGCAGTGTCCCGTCGGCAAAAGATTGAACCCAACTGAACGTGCCTCGCCTGAGCATGTTTAAGTCGACATGACTTCCGGAGCCTGAGATGAGACACTGGGCGACCCAGTCACTATATTTGTACTACGTTTAGAAAAGCACAGTATAAAAGGCTACGTTTATGGGTATGCACTGATATGAGAAGTTTCTAGTTTGAACTTTGTTTGTGACAAATTTTTCCAGGTTTATAATGTTTATGGCTAAGCATGCTTCCTCTATATGAAGTTGCTGCTGCTCCTAAACCAATTATCCAAAACTGATTATTTAATCAGTATGTAACCAGAATCAGTTTCACTATACCCAAAAAGTAATAGGTGTTTAGATCTGCTTATTAAACACGTAAGGTATTTAAATTGAGCAGATTTACACCATTTTTAATGCACAAAACCATGTCTTTTCAAACATTAGCATGCTCGTTAACTAAGTAGGTCACCTTTAGTAACTTCCTATGAAAATTAATATACATTTAGACAATTTTTAATGTACAAATAGTGTCATTTCAAACAATAGTGTATTGATTTCCTAAGCATGTCGCCTTTTCTATATTCCTATGAACACAGATGCACAATTAGACCATTTTAGTATACCAGCAAATAGCATAAATCGTATTGACTAATAAGACACATGTATTGTCAAAGAGTACAAGCTTCTATCTGTTTCAATTAATTATTTGTAGAACAATAAGAAGGAAAGTGACGATACACAATGCGAGTTTAGTCTATTAGTCCTCAATGACTACTCACCTTTAGCCTCATCACAGCATTAACAGCCAAGGTTGCAAAATGTTACATGTCTTGTGATAGAATTTTAGAGTCATTGCAATCTTCATCAAGTCTGATCTGAATTTTCTGCATGAACAATTAAACTGACATTAAAATGCAGAGTACACTTTCATAATTGCAACCCAAAATCAATTTCAGAAAGTGCTTCAGATAGCACACTAAATCAATTTCAAGTAACAGTAAAACAAGTAAACGACCCAAACAGTTAGTATACACACACATGTTTATCGGCATTGGTATTAAAAACTTATCTGAAAGAGTATTGTTTTGGTTATTATCAATGATCAATAAACATACAGATTAGACTTACCCCTAGTGGTTGGGCCGCATTGTGACCATGCCAATATATCTTAGGACCTAAAACAATTGCACCGGTTCAGTCATTCTGAATCATTGCAGCTTCACTTTTCTATACACCAATCATAAAGGTGGATAGTTCAACTTAAAGAGCTACAACTATGCAGACTCCAAGTCCTATTACAACCCATATTCTAAAACTTATTTTCTTATAAACACATTAACATAAAAAGACAATAAAGGGGTGTTTGGCAAACTATAACAACAACACTTTTGACCCGTTAACCCACTGTGACAATAACTTAAAGGACTTTTATTTTCAGTCAACTTTAGAAAAAAAAAAAAAAAAAAAAAAAACTAGTTTTGGCCTGTTAACCCACTATGACAACAACATTTTTCTAGGTAAAATGGACACTTTTCGATACATTCTGTGTATATATAACAGTTGCCAAAATGTGAACTTCATGTAGTTTTGGTTAGAAGTCAAAAATCACAGTGACAAAAAACAGAGGTTTAGTTGTTACAGAAGGTTTTGGGATGGTTTGATATGTGGGCTTTTTTTGTTTGCATCATTACAGAATATAAGAGAACTGAATAAGATTCTTTGATTTCCTAAGCATGTCACATTTTCTAAATTGCTATGAAAACAGATGCACAATTAGACCATTTTAATGCACAAATTAGTGTTAATTCACACAAGTGCCGATTGCCAAAGCATGTCACCTTTACTAACTTCACAGTTAGACCATTGTAATGCACAAATTAGTGTTAATTCACACAAGTGCCGATTGCCAAAGTATGTCACCTTTGCTAACTTCGTATGAAAACGAATGCACGGTTAGACCATTTCAATGCACAAATTACTGTTAATTCACACAAATGCCGATTGCCAAAGCATGTCACCTTTACTAACTTCGTATGAAAACGAATGCACGGTTAGACCATTTCAATGGACAAATTATTGTTAATTCACACAAATGCCGATTGCCAAAGCATGTCACCTTTACTAACTTCATATGAAAACTTCAATGCACAATTAGACCATTTTCAATGCACAATTAGACCATTTTCAATGCACAAATTAGTGTTAATTCACACAAGTGCCGATTGCCAAAGCATGTCACCTTTACTAACTTCGTATGAAAAGAATGCACGGTTAGACCATTTCAATGCACAAATTACTGTTAATTCACACAAATGTCGATTGCCAAAGCATGTCACCTTTACTAACTTCGTATGAAAATGAATGCATAATTAAACCATTTTCAATGCACAATTAGACCATTTTCAATTCCGATTGCCAAAGCATGTCACCTTTACTAACTTTGTATGAAAACGAATGCACAATTAGACCATTTCCAATGTACAAATTAGTTCAATGCCGATTGCCAAAGCATGTCACCTTTACTAACTTCGTATGAAAACGAATGCACAATTAGACCATTTTCAATGCATAAATTAGTGTTAATTCACACAAGTGCCGATTGCCAAAGCATGTCACATTTACTAACTTCCTATGAAAATGAATGCGCAATTAGACCATTTTGCAATGCACAAATTAGTGTTAATTCACATAAGTGCCGATTGCCAATGCATGTCACCTTTACTAACTGCGTATGAAAACGAATGCACAATTAGACCATTTTCAATGCATAAATTAGTGTTAATTCACACAAATGCCGATTGCCAAAGCATGTCACCTTTGCTAACCTCGTATGAAAATGATGTGTGGGAATCGCACCTTGCTTTACCTCTCGAGGGATCTCGCGAGGCTTACAACCCCCACCAGGCAGTGTACCTGATCGTTGTAGTATAGTATAGTGACAAGTACCGGGGGATTGATCGTTCAGCTTAGGAATAGTGTCGCTAGGATTAGAAAGCCTAATTAATAGTTCTAGAGATGGAAGATGATTATTTTTGTGTTTTTATATTTTATGAAAGCAAGTAAAATCTCGGGTTTTGAAGGAGTGGGCGGAATTAGTTGCTAATCAACTAACCCAAAAACTACTTTATAACTAATTAACTAATGAAAATGAAATTAAACTAATATTAAACTAAGGTTGTGAGCAGTGGTTGGAGAAATTGTGTTTACTTAGACTTCATTACTCCCTAGATATCTTTTACATGTTAATTACTTGTTACACTTGTATGAATGACGGGTTGTATTCCTTAATACCATTCGTGGAGTGGCATACATAACTCCCCAACTCTATGAGCTCTTATCTCCTCCTACACCATGACCCAGCACAACTATAGGGATTGTAAACAGTGGCTCATGCATTAAATACAACCAATAAAGACCTAGTACGCCTCGGTTCATGTTTCTTAAGACGTTCAAGCATGTTACCATATGGAGATCTGCCAGTTTTCTTAAGCCTAACATATAATATCATTCATTCAAAACAAGAATAGACAAGTAATCAACACATAATCAACATCTAGGTTTCATTAGATCTAAGCAAACACAAAGGAAATTTAGCCTAGCATAGTAGAATTAAGATAAGAACAAAAGATAGACAACCAACACATAGACATATTGATTGAATTAAGAGTATACTTATCTCAATTACAATGCAAGGTCTCAAGGGTTTGGAACCCTTGAAAAACCTGTAAAAGAGGCACCAAAATCGTCTTTAGGGTTTCACCAAAACTTCTCTCCCTTTAATGAAAAAAAACTAGAAAACTATATATAGGAAAATCGTCCTGACGGCGTCAAGAGTAAAATCTGACGCCGTCAACTCGCCGCCATCTACTTCCTCGGACGCCCTAGATCCAATCGTGACGGCCTATGTGACGCCGTCACCACCCTCGGTAAATTAATCTTGGTCACTTTGACGCCGTCATCTCTTCATCTGACGCCTTCACAACCTTCGGTAAAATATTCATCCTTTCTGACGCCGTCAAGAGTAAATCCTTGACGCCGTCACCTTGTAATTCCAGCTTGGATTTGGTACTTTGTTGTTTTTTTCACTTTATGCTCCAAAAACGTCCAAAATAGCTTCTTTTCCAGAATTCACTCTCCAAACACCTAAAATCACAAAAGGAACGATTTAGGGCAATATTTGATCAAATAAATTCGGATTCGGGCTTAAATGACCCCCTAAAAACGGATCATTTTTCGCCTCATCATATACCCTTACACTTGAGATTTGCTTGTCCTCAAGCAAATGAGCTTTTATTCTACTCAAAAGACAAGTTAGGGGTCATTTAACACTAATATAAAAGTAATTACAACAAATAATCGTTCCACTAAAGACCAATAGACAAGCACGGAGGTCATACACAAGCACCTCACAAATAGTGTTTAGATACTCACATCTCTCGGGTGTAATAAAGTAATATAACATTATGGAAATGGAAGATATCTCTCACTACCTGTCATAGCAAAATAGATTACCATAGGCTTGGGAAAGGATCAAACCTCCACCACATGGCGTAAGCACCTAGGATAAACTATCAAAGAGGTCTTTTTAAAGGGTTATAATGTTAGGTGTAGGGATATGAATTACACGGTTTTGTTGGATAAAGGGGATTTTATTGGTGGCGAGTTAACAATCTTAGTTAATTACATGTACAAGATGGCGTTGCTAAGCCAAGACTAGACTCGACTTAAGCTAATAAATGAAAAATAACTAAAAACATAAAATGAACATAGAATGAAAACGGGATGGTAGTCCGTATGTTTTTTCTCTCTTTCTTTTCTATTTTTTTTTTCTTTTTCTATTTTTTTTTTTTTTTTTTTTTTTTTTTTTTTTTTTTGATTTTTTCGATTTTTTTTTTTTTTTTTTTTTTTTTTTTTTTTTTTTTTTTCATACACTCTTACCCTACCATCCAAAATAATACATCATAGGGGTTTGAGCATTCCCCTTACACTTGAATCTTTACATACTTTACATTAAACTATTCTAATGACTCGAATTAAGAAAATCAAAACACTTGGAGCACTTTTAAGATTAACGTACATATGGGGGTAATAAGTGTTGTTCTTCCCCATTACTCCATAAAATAAGTACTTACCCATGAGTCCCAATCGTCCCAAAACAATATGTACAAGGATATGACTCGACTTAGCAACCATGTAATCAATTAGAAAGTTAACTTAGGGTTTAACAAATAACAATAATGCACTAAAAATGAGCGCATACACGGAAGGCTAAGGCGATTTGGGTGTACATTTAAGTGGGGTGTAACAAATTCTTCCTTTAAGTAAAATGCTTAAAGTTAGAAACGAAAAGATAGGCTCGGAGGGGTGTACTAGGGGTATCGTGTACTAAAAATGAGTACAACGCTAAGGGTGTGGGAAAAATTAGTTGACTTAACTAGCCAAGTAATATGACTTAAATGGTCAAGTAATCGTAATACGGGTTTAACACAAGGGTGATCCTAATGCCTCTTATCATGTAGTAAATCCTACTACACGAATGTAGTCTCACTAGCGGTCTCGGGATGCATCACTAACGCAAGTTCTAGAATCTAAATGCTACCGGTACACTCATAAGCACCAATAATAAATGCTTTTCCTATCAAATCTAAAGGCGAACCTCACATTTTTGGGTGGAAAATTTTTCTGAATATACGGTTATGTGCTAGTCATACAACCTCCTATCCATGAGACGCTTGCTATGGCTAAAGTTTCACTCCTAAATGTTGTAAAAAATTTTAAATTTGGCGCTAAAATTGCACTAACAAGTATTTCTCATAGTTTTATTACTCATCTACTATCAAACAAAACAAACTCAAGCGAAAGTGCATATGTAAGGTATCATCTTTTTACCCTCCCCTTACACTTAAGATGAACATTGTCCCCAATGTTCAAGTAAAGAATGTAAAAGTTAAAAGTAAAGAGAATGAATTCAAATACTCCCCTGATTCGCTCGGTATGGATTTTAGGTTGGCCAGGTTAAATCTTCCTCCAAGAAAACGAACAATCAAAGCTTCCCTTCCAGAATATAAATCATCTTCTTGTCTCAAATAACCTGTAAATCCTGACAAAAGTAGACAAGGCAACCTCGCGTAAAATCGGCGGCATCCTATATAAGTTACTAAATCCTAGAAAACAAAATAAGATATAATGCTTGTGGAATGAAGTTTGCAGATTTCCTGGAGATTATAAAACTTAATAATTCACAAAAACTTATAAGACTCCGTTAGAAAAACAAAACTGGTAAAATTTCCAGATTTTTTTGACTCCTGACGCCGTCAAGAGCAATTGCCTGACGCCGTCAGAATGAACCTGTAGAAATCTTTATGTTAAGTTTCCGGAAAATTTCTGGAAAAACTTTGTCCTACTTCCTGGAAAATCCTGCAAAACTACATTATGACTCAATACAAGCATTTGACTCTAACAATACGAATACACATGTTCATTAAATATTGTGGAGAATCATGATCGGTTTGTTTCTTAAAAAACATATTTGGGGTTTCCCCTTACACTTATCTTTTGCAAAAAATACCTTTAGGTTGAAGTTAAGACTAGGCTAAACAACATAATAAAGTATTTCCACATTTTAATTGAGAAACATGATCAACCAACAATAAAAATAAAGCATGCATACGGAAGCAAATAACAATCAAACAATTAAAATCACACAAAACATGGGTTGCCTCCCAAGAAGCGCTTTTCTTTATTTACGAGTCTTGTAGCTAGACTCAAAGTCGTGGGTTACTACGTGATTCGGGTGAGTTCCTCATTGAGGACATCTTTGGGATCGAACTTAGGTTTCAACTCTCTATCGGTTTCCTTAGTATGGTACGACCTCTCGAACATCTCTCCATCCGGATCATATAAAGTCATTCTCATGTGCCATGATCCGTCTCCTTCTTTAGGTGGCTTGTCCCACCTCCATTCATACTTATCTCCATCTCTTTTCCATTTATTCAACTCTATATTAATAGGCATTACGCTTAAGAACTCAATCATTTTTCTAAAGACTAAGGGGTCCTCAAAGGGATCTAGCTCCTCATCTCTAGCTATGAGTTGTTCAACCGAATGTGTTCTCTCAACGAAATCCTTTTCTAGATAAAATGGGCATTGAGGTCCTATGAAGTTCCTTTCTATCCAAGGTCCATATCTAGATGGTCTCCTATTCATCTCTACCCAATGCGGTGTTGGTTCATCATCACAATCATAACTATGCTTCTTAACATTATACACCGACCAAGTATCGCCTTCACCTACCGCTATCTTAGATTCCTTGCAATCTATCATGGCACTAGCGGTTGCTAAAAATCCTCTTCCAACTAATAATGGGCATGTAGTGTCACTAACCATGTCTAGGACGTGAAAATCCGCTAATATAGTCAACTTTCCTACGTGAACAACTACATCCTTAATCATCCCAACCGGGTGAGCTATACTCCCATCCGCTAGCCCTATCAATACCTCCGTTTCTTCTAACTTTCCTAGCTTAAGAGTGGTGAATAAGGATAAGGGAATCAAGTTGAGGCTTGACCCTAAATCGGCTAATGTGTCGAAAGCTTCGGATCTTCCTATCTTACAAGGCAAAACAAATATACCCGGGTCATCAAGCTTTTTAGGTAACTTGTTTTGAACGAAAGCGGTCCCATTTTTGCCTAGCTTACACTTCTCATATTTTTCTAGGAGGGCGCTATAGTATGGAGCACGCGCTAAGACATCAATGACGGGGCGTTCAATGTGAAGTTCTTTGAATTCATCGTCAAGGTCTTGCGTAAGAGGTGTTTCAACAATACTTTTGACCGGTTCTATAGTGGGAGTTTTAGTTGATTGGTCCTTTTGGGGAACTTGGTTTTGCTTGAAACACTTGCTCGTTGATTTGACCGAATAATATTGTGGACACAAAGCGGGTGACGAAACGGATGATATGGAATTAACGGTTAGTTTCGGATTCTTGATCGTGTCACTTGGGAGTGCTCCCATTTCTCGGTCATTGAGAACTTTCAACAATGTGTCAATTCTATTGGTCATCTCATTTTGATTTTGTTTGAAATCGGCTTCAAACTTAGCTATGCGGGCTTCTTGAGATGCCATGAACTTTGACATCAATCCTTCAAGATTGTTGGTACTACCATAGTTGTTAGAAGGACTGTTGTTGAAGGTACGGTTGGATGGTGGACCGTTTGATTGGTAACGATTAGGTGGGTTGGATGAATTTGGTTGATTTTGTTTCCACCTAAGGTTTGGGTGATTTTTCCATGAGGGGTTATATGAATCACCGTATGTGTTTGGCTCAGGCTTGAAAGTGTACCACTTATCTTCCGCTTCGTCGGTACGCGTGGATGCGTAGTCCGCAAAAGCTGTTCCGGGGAGTTCCACACAATCACGAGTGTCATGGGGACCACTACATAATTCGCATGAAGAAGTGATTTTGTTCACTTGGCTTGAATGCTTCGGAGCTTCGTAAGATTTCATGAGAAACTTGACTTGGTCCTCAAGTTCCATGATCCTACGGTCGGGAGTGCTTGAATTATTCGAAGGCAAAGATATTGCCTTGACCGTTTTGTTCAAATCACGGGGATCATTCCAACTTTCGTTGTCATAGAGAGCAAGATCTTCTATGAGTTCCCATGATTGTTCCGCACTAAGATCACGTAGCTTACCACCGGCCGATTGGTCAATGGTTCGCCTCGTGGGGATATCGATATGGTCATAAAAAATTTGGACTTGGAGCCACAAATCTATGCCATGATGAGGGACTTTTTGGGGTAAGTCCTTGAAACGAGTCCATGCTTCATAAAGAGATTCATTTTGACGTTGTTGGAACATCAAGATGTCATTCCTAAGTTTAGTAGTTCTCCCCGGTGGGAAAAATTGAGCAAGGAAACGAGTGGTGAGATCATCCCATGTGGTGATGGATCCCGCGGGTAAACGCTCAAGCCATTGACTAGCTTGATCCCGTAGAGAGAATTGGAATAGGCGTAAACAGGTAGTCTCTCTAGTTTCAACACCTAGGTATATGGAATCTACGATTTTGAGGAAGTCCTTAAGGTGTTGGTTTGGATCTTCGGAACGAAGTCCATGGAATGCACATCCGCTTTGCACCAACCGGATGGTGTCGGATCGCAGGGGGGTCACATTGGCTCCGGTGAGCTCAATGGTGTTTCGGTAGCCTTGGTGGCTAGGTCGGGAATACTCTCCTAAGGTTCGGGGCCTAAGGGGTTCTAATGGTGGGTTTTGTTGTGGTGGGATGATGGGTTCAAAGATGTTACCACCTTCCATGATGTCGGATGGTAAAGAGTTACGAACAAAAGCACGAAGAAATAAGATAGACTAAAGAAGACCTAAAAATAAAAATAAAATCTTACTAGAAAGGAATCTAGCAAGTAGACCTAATAAAAAGAAATCCTAACCTAGACAATAACTATTCCCCGGCAGCGGCGCCAAAAACTTGATGCGTGGGAATCGCACCTTGCTTTACCTCTCGAGGGATCTCGCGAGGCTTACAACCCCCACCAGGCAGTGTACCTGATCGTTGTAGTATAGTATAGTGACAAGTACCGGGGGATTGATCGTTCAGCTTAGGAATAGTGTCGCTAGGATTAGAAAGCCTAATTAATAGTTCTAGAGATGGAAGATGATTATTTTTGTGTTTTTATATTTTATGAAAGCAAGTAAAATCTCGGGTTTTGAAGGAGTGGGCGGAATTAGTTGCTAATCAACTAACCCAAAAACTACTTTATAACTAATTAACTAATGAAAATGAAATTAAACTAATATTAAACTAAGGTTGTGAGCAGTGGTTGGAGAAATTGTGTTTACTTAGACTTCATTACTCCCTAGATATCTTTTACATGTTAATTACTTGTTACACTTGTATGAATGACGGGTTGTATTCCTTAATACCATTCGTGGAGTGGCATACATAACTCCCCAACTCTATGAGCTCTTATCTCCTCCTACACCATGACCCAGCACAACTATAGGGATTGTAAACAGTGGCTCATGCATTAAATACAACCAATAAAGACCTAGTACGCCTCGGTTCATGTTTCTTAAGACGTTCAAGCATGTTACCATATGGAGATCTGCCAGTTTTCTTAAGCCTAACATATAATATCATTCATTCAAAACAAGAATAGACAAGTAATCAACACATAATCAACATCTAGGTTTCATTAGATCTAAGCAAACACAAAGGAAATTTAGCCTAGCATAGTAGAATTAAGATAAGAACAAAAGATAGACAACCAACACATAGACATATTGATTGAATTAAGAGTATACTTATCTCAATTACAATGCAAGGTCTCAAGGGTTTGGAACCCTTGAAAAACCTGTAAAAGAGGCACCAAAATCGTCTTTAGGGTTTCACCAAAACTTCTCTCCCTTTAATGAAAAAAAACTAGAAAACTATATATAGGAAAATCGTCCTGACGGCGTCAAGAGTAAAATCTGACGCCGTCAACTCGCCGCCATCTACTTCCTCGGACGCCCTAGATCCAATCGTGACGGCCTATGTGACGCCGTCACCACCCTCGGTAAATTAATCTTGGTCACTTTGACGCCGTCATCTCTTCATCTGACGCCTTC
The DNA here is from genome assembly GCA_030686995.1 of Artemisia argyi. NCBI lineage: Eukaryota > Viridiplantae > Streptophyta > Magnoliopsida > Asterales > Asteraceae > Artemisia > Artemisia argyi. The sequence goes on from JARVZY010001361.1 coordinate 12,403, forward strand.
ACAACCTTCGGTAAAATATTCATCCTTTCTGACGCCGTCAAGAGTAAATCCTTGACGCCGTCACCTTGTAATTCCAGCTTGGATTTGGTACTTTGTTGTTTTCTTCACTTTATGCTCCAAAAACGTCCAAAATAGCTTCTTTTCCAGAATTCACTCTCCAAACACCTAAAATCACAAAAGGAACGATTTAGGGCAATATTTGATCAAATAAATTCGGATTCGGGCTTAAATGACCCCCTAAAAACGGATCATTTTTCGCCTCATCAGAAAACGAATGCACAATTAGACCATTTTCAATGCACAAAATGGTGTTATTCCAAACAATCGCGCACATATTGCCAAAACAAAACGCTTTTACTAACATCTTATGAAAACTAACACACATTTAGCGGATTATTAATGTAGAAAACAATATTATTTCACATGACTCATGATTATCCCAACATATCACTATTTTACTAATCTCCTGCCAAAATTAATACACATTTAATCCACTTTTTAATGCACAAAATATTGCTATTCCACACAACTCACAATTATCCAATCGTTTCACATTTTACTAATTTCCTACAAAAATTAATGCTTATTTAGATCATTTTAATGCACAAAATAGTGAATTCGACACAACTTAATGCTTATTTAGATCATTTTAATACACAAAATAGTGAATTCGACACAACTTATGATTATCCGATCGTATTACACTTTTACTATCTTCCTACAAAATTGATGCACATTTAGCCCTTAACTAATGCACAATACATGTTCAATCAAATCTCCTTCTTATGCTTATTATTGCACAAAGCAATCAAATCTGATGCACATTTTTTCAAACAAAATTGTTATTAACAAAGAAATTTTACACTTAATTACATCAATACCTATAGATTTTGGAGTTTCGGAGGGACGATCATGGAACAACTTCCTCTGCTTATTATCTTTGATTTGTAGTTGGATGTAAAATCAACTTCGAGTAGATTTGTAGTTGGAGCCAAAATCAGATCATTATTTTCATCTTTGATTTGTAGATGATTTTATGAAAGTGAGATTTGATGATCAGATTTTAGATGTTTAGATTTTATTAGAGAGAAGTTGTTGAAGGAGAGAGAAAGTGAGCTGTAAAAATGATCGGATATTATGAGAGAGAATGGTGATAAGACATTTAAAATGTGTGTTTTTGTACTTTTATTAAATGACGTTTTTGCCCTTTCAGCCTTAATTAAGTTTATAGTTTAATCTCATCCATTGATTTTAAATCTAAAGGTCTAAAATCCTTCTTATTCTTTTTACCAAAAACTCTCTTTTTATTTTAACTCACCCCTATATATATATATATATATATATATATATATATATATATATATATATATATATATATATATATATATATATATATATATTTGTTTTATTATTTATTTATTGAATATATGAGATATAAATGATGTTTTTGACTTATGTGGGCCCCTCCTTTGACCGACAGTTGACTGGTCAACACCGGGTCGACCCGGTGTGACCCGGTTAATTTTTGTATTATTTGTTGATTCTCGTGATTATTTGATATTGTTATATATTTTAGAACTTGTTTCGGCTAAATTTAAATGAAACGGATTAATAATTATGAAACTATAAAATAAGTTGGATATAGTTAAGGGATTTGGTTATCGGACATTATTTCCGTATTGTAGTATTGTGAGCTTGTATTGGACGTATTGGATTTACGGCCTTGGTTATTTGGATGTTATGGACCCTTTGGTACATGAGAAGGTAGGGTACGTTAGGCCCGTAAAGATCTTAACGTACCTGGAACCCGAACAATACAAAATGGTCTATAAAACTAAACAACTAAAGGACTACGCGAATGATATATCCAATCATATTTACTTATATATATAGTAATATTGTTTAGAAACAAAGAGTCGTTGACTCGGGAAATGTTGTATAAACGGCATGTCATGCCGAAATTTCGTAAAATCTTTTATAAACTTTTAATATTAAAGGATTGTATTATATTTGAAAACCTTTTTGACTATATTGCTTTCAACGTTTCATTTTTGGAAAAATAGGTAAAATAGCCGAAACTAGTTTCTTTAGCATATTAATTTATTTTCATTTCGATTTCTTTTCTTCGAGTTATTCTTTCGTTTACTCTTGACTTTCTCGAATTGACGTACGCTCTCAACGACCTATTTTCTCTTTCTTTCTCGTCACCCACGCGAGACTTTTAAAATCCTTTTTCTTTCAAATGCCATTGTATTTTTACAAAATCTTTTATTTAAGCATTGTTTATTGAGATGTTCGAGTTTAGTTCTGAGTGATGCCTTTTATATTGATTAGGTTGTGCTGAGGTCCCTTTTGCTGTGACGCGTCATTGATTGATTGCTATATCTCGTTTCCTGCTGCTATTGTTAAGGTGTGATTCATAGCCCCGCTTTTATATTTTAATTGTTTTCAAACCCTTGGGGTGAGACACATGCTTTAAATGTTTTCTGAGCACAAGTATTTTTTATATGCTTTTCCTAATGATATATATATTTCCTGACGATGTACTAAGTAGCTTATCTTGCCTGAAAGACCCTCCGATCATGAGCCATTAGTCACCTGCGGGTGAGCGCGAACTTAGTTTATAGGCCTATAGGACTGTCCATCCCACTCGTAGTTGTCAAGGGCTTGACATGCGGGTGTACTATTTGTCGTTTTTGCCGGGTAATTTGGCAAGTGCCGGCCTTGGGGGGGGGGGGGGGGGGGCATTTATTAATATGAAATTCCACGGTTATTATGTATGTCAGTACAGCGTACTGTTGATTGGTTTGGTTAACGTTTTGTGTGTCATGAGCTTAGTATCATCAACCGTATGTATGCACGTGTTGCCTCTACATATTGGGTGTTACCTTGATTACCCTGGTATTTGCATTTGTTGCTTATATCATATGATTATAAACTCTTGTGCTCAACCTTATTACTTTAAACCTATGGATTACACTCAACCTTTGCGTTGACTTTTAAGAATGTGTTTCTTAGGTACTGCTACAAATTAAGTTTTGGAATATCATGGTCTTGGGAGTGGTGGAGTGGCTGGACGAAGGAAGCTTTCTATCAAGGCAGCTTTATCACTTTTACTATCTTTATTTTTCATGTCATTCGTAAAACCTTGGTGTGTCTTTAATATTTTCCGCTGCTAAACTTATTTACTTTCCGCTGCTAAACCTTGTATTTCTACTACTAAAACTTGATATTTCCGCTGCTAAGCTTTGTCATTTTCCGCTGCAAACTTTTATTTATATTTCGCTGCTATTTGTTAAAGAGCCTATGTGTTCTAAAATGGTTTGTAAAATGAATGATGTGTTTTGAGGTACTTTTAAACGTCCCGTGTTGTGGTCGTTAGCTATAAAGGTGCCTGGTTTCGGTTCACGTAGCGCCCCCAGCATGTCGGCTGCCGTATTTTGAGTTGGGGGTGCTACATCGATAATGTCTCATTTTAGACAACCATCATCGCAAATTTGAATATAACTAGTTATTGATAAGTCTCTTAAATTATCTAAATTAACAACAAAAAATTATTGTCGATAATGTCTCATTTCATATTTTCGCTTTAGGCCTTGAAAAACTATGAGACGGCTCCGATACCATTACAATCCTATTTACATGTTTTATGAATCTTTATCTTTTGAATAACTTTGTCTGAATTCATGCGGGAACTATTTTTGAAAGTGATTTTAACTTATAGAAATGATGATCCTTTAATGAAAAAAATGAAACTGAACAGCAAATGTCCAAACCGAAATTTTGGTGTGAGTTTGCTTTTAAAAAACTAAAAAGCGAATTTTTGGTTCGTTGTTTAGTTTTTACCAAAAACTGCTCCAAATCGCCTCATGCTCACATCTAAAGTTAACTGAGCTTATATAAGTTGTTTTGCCTACCTGAGCTCATGCAACATGTTTATATACATGACACTCATGTAAAGCTAAACAACATAATAGCAATTATGACACATATGCTTCCTATATGCAATTACATTTTAACTAGGCAAAATTTGTCTCTTTGGTCAATGTGGGATAACTGGTAACAAATTAGATACATACAGTGTAGCAGAGGTGCCTAAGCGAACCATATCTCACGGAAATTGGTCGTTTTATATTAGGGTGTTGGTTGTTAGGAGTTCGGGATAAATTATGTTTACACAATAAGTTAGTCTAAACAAGTACTTCAAGTTTTGTGGTAAATCAATGATTTAGGACATGCAACATAAAGTGAAGGTTTTAAGGTCACATTTTGTCCTTATTGTTAGTCTAGCCCGTATTGTGTCTATTATAATAGGCTCTAGCCCATAATCTAGAATAGTCGGTATATGGTTATATATGTACAATGTAATGTTAGTTTGGAGAATCAATCAAATTACAATATTTGGTACGCTACGCTACTGTGACAATGTTAGTACAGTCTACTTATCATGTAATCCGGTTCAGCATCAGCGAACAAAGCACATAGAGATTGATATTCATTTTGTTCGTGACTTGGTTGCCACTGGTTAGGTTCGGGTTCTCTATGTTCCCTCACGTTACCAATATGTAGATATTTTCACGAAAGGCTTACCGTCTGCACTGTTTGAAGAATTTTGCTCTAGCCTCAGCGTCCGGTGTCCTTTCGCTGCGAATGTGGGAGAGTGTTAACCTAGCCCGTATTGTGTCTATTGTAATGGGCTCTAGCCCATAATCTAGAATAGTCGGTATATGGTTATATATGTACAATGTAATACTACTTTGGAGAATCAATCAAATCTCAATATTCGGTACCACAATCATTCATTTATACTACTAACACTTATATCCCTTTGATCACAGTGAAAGATTTATTCACATGTTAGTTTTGGGATCAATCGTGATAAATTAATTTATTGAATCATCAAATTTTAGGAACATGAAAAAGGCCTTGATATTAGCCATATTTTTAGTGTCAAATTATCTTATTTATGCACAAATAACTAGCAAATTAAATGTTGGAAAATGATTATGATAACTAATTAATATGACTAATATTATACTTATAAGAAATTCAATGTTTGACAAGTGTTTACACAATTTATCACTCATAACGAGGCAGCATGGCCCGTGTGATGCACGGACTTCGATTACCATGAAGTAGCATCAGTTAAATAGGTGTGTACTTGGTCAGCTTAATTATCATAATAGGGTTGCTTAGCTTATACCATTAATGTTAACATTCAATACATGCCGCGTTGTATGGTTATATTGTAAAATCTTCATTCATCATGTATAACATCAAATAGTTGATGTTGCTCTCCCATTTACCCTAATTCGCATTCCCGTTACCTTGAATTGTATAGTGTGGAATTGTAAGTAATTTATTTCATCAGCTTTGCAAGGGTTGTGTGTATTTAGTTACTATGCTTTTGAGGGCCCAATACGAAATTAAATAATTAGGTCTTTCGATAAAGAATGTTACTCCCTCCGTCCCTTATTAAATGTCCTGTTTGAATTTTCAAAGTCTTTCTTTATCAACTTTGACCTTAAATAATTTTGTTTGTGTAATATAATATTTGATACAAAATATATGAATGAATTAAGTTTTAAATGTATTTTCATTGCGTATAATTTTTATCAAATACTATATAACACAAGTAAAAATATTCAAGGTCAAAGTTGATAAATAAAGACTTGAAAAGTCAAACATAGACATTTAATAAGGGACGGAGGGAGTATATATAAAGTGTCACCGTTTATAAGATATAATGCAATTAGTTGTCGAAACGTTTACTCATTTAAGATATTTTCTCATTTAAATACTCTTTTCTTCGTGAATATGTGTATACATACATATAATTATTAACGGGACAAATTTTGGGGCCCTTGAGCGGTCGCTCACCTTGCACACCCTCAAAGAAGTCCCTATTAATCGGGGACAGGTGGGCTCGCTTCGCGGTGGGTTACAAAGAAATAGACATTTGTAAAAACTTTTTAAAAATTATAGTATACAAACAAAATATTGTACATAACACTGTTGCTTAGCTTACTATAAGAAAAACTTTCAAATCAAACAAATCCTTTATAAATACTATACAAAGTTTTTCCAACTTTTGAATGAATAACTTAGTAATCAAATGCTTTCGTAATATAGTAAAAGAGTATTGGTAACACTATTAGATGGCTAACATGGTTATTTCATGAGAATATAATGGTCAAGTATATATATATATATATATATATATATATATATATATATATATATATATGTATATTATTTGATGGCTAACATGGTTATTTAATGGGGATATAATGGTCAGGTATACATCTCGTTAAGATATCTAGTGTTTGGGCTAAGCGATTTATACACTATCTTGAACAACTAACTTGAGGAATCTGTTGGCCGTCGAGTCTATGTTCTTTGCAGTGAGTAACATCTCAGTTAAAATTTTGGTTTCAGCCTTTTAATATGATCGATAATCGTACTAATACTCCTATCCTTTATCTATGAATATTTGGCTATATAAGGAGGGCCATGAATCAGCTACTCTATGACAGAAAAATTTCATCTTTTAAGAAAAAGGCCCAAAATCAAAACTCATGTGAGATAATCATGGGGCCTTGGCTAGTCCACAATAGATTATAACAATGGTGAACACCTTCACTCTTCTTATTAACATCTCAACTCCTAGAGGTCTACTACATAATTCAAACAGAAATACGAATAACATCTCAACTCTTATGCATCATATACATGCAAACACCCTTGAAGCAAACAAATCAATGCATATCATACCTTTGTTAGTTTAGTACTTGAACAGCTTCTTAAAAATACAACAAAAAAATAAAATATATCTTTGAAAAAGGGCAAAAAAAATCGTGCACCACAAAGCTGCACCACAACTGGTTATAAAAACAAAACCAATCTGCTGTAAAATAATTCATCGAGAGAGAGAGAGAGAGAGAGAACATGAATCTTCATCGATATTTATACTCAAAGGCTTTGCATCTTCAAGATCAGTTGTTTGAGGTGCCACTGACTCAATACTTTTGTAACTCAACCCTCAATTTTTCATTTTTAATTCTCAGTTCCTCTTCAACATTGTCATTTTGAAACTTTTTTAAGTCAGCGATTCTCTTATGCAACTCTCTTTGATCACTGTTTGCTGATGCACTCGAGGGAGTTATATATTGATAGACGAATCATGAGATTCAGATTCTGAATCCAAGGTAGATGTCTCATCTCTTCTTTCATGTGCAAATAGGAACTACTCCCACCACTTTTAAGATACACATCAAACCCCGCAACTCGAGTCCCCGTCCGGGTTTTTGGTTTCGAAGACTGGATTATCGAAGGTGGTTCAGAACCCACATCGGATATACCCAACCCTTGAGATTGAAGATCTGAAGGGATGTATTTCCTTAACTATGTACATTCGGTAAAAATCATCTACGTGGTCCAAGAGCTCAGGCCTCTTTTGGTAATACATATTGGCTTTCTTGGAAAATGAATCACCACCCCCTTCGATTAGCTACCCATTCTAAAATTGGCAGCAACAATTCCAACCCGTTTTGACCCGTTACTCAATCCAGTAGACCATTCCATCTAACCGCGACATGCAATCCCAAACACCCTACGAAAGTCCCGACAACTTCTTACATGTGCAGAAAAAGCTACAAATAGATAATCAAGTTTAATAAGCAATCCCAAACATGCTCATTTGTCATATTCTGATTATTTATGGATTTCAGGCAAAAACAAACACCACAATTAAGGCATACCGAGAAAAACTTACTTTGCGCAGTTTCTCTTCAGCTATTTCCTTCCTTATTTGTTCAAGCTCTGCCATAAGTTTCTTCTGTGTAATCCTCATCGTCATCCTCATCTGAATCAATCTATGGATCAACCAAGAATGGACATTTAGATGCACTTGCACAGACTTTGTGGGAAGACACATAAGTGATCTTCATTGGATTATCAACATTAGTTCCACATTCTGGGTGAAGGACCTCTGTGGCTACCATCATGAGCAGATACATAGAATGACAACATTAACAAAAATTACGGTATTAATGACTTTTCAGCCTAATTTCAAATAAACCATATCAAAAGAATGAGAGTCCCATAAACCTTTTGACACAGGTAAATCTTGATCCAAATAGAACACTAAACAAAGTATATCCATATTGCAAGAACGTTATCGTTTACCCTCAAAATTATTTTCTAACATGGGAGTGTTTGGGATTGCTTATGCGCACACAAACATACTATTAAAAAACAAACACACATGCACACACATACACGAACACATATACACACTTACACGGACACATACCTATAACCTATAATGTGTCTAGATACCTCGAGTAGAGAACTTGGGTACAACCAAGCTGTAACTCATCAATAACTTCATACATTTGCCTAGTATTTCAAATTTAATTTGTTTATGCAACGATTCCTGTAAAGTGGTTTTGAAAGAATGATAAATAAAATACAATTTAAAAACACATATACACACTTACATGGACACATACATATAACCTATAATGTGTCTAGATACCTCGAGTAGAGAACTTGGGTACAACCAGGCTGTGACTCATCAATAACTTCATACATTTGCCTAGTATTTCAAAGTTAATTTGTTTATGCAACGATTATTGTAAAGTGGGTTTTGAAAGAATGATAAATAAAATACAATTTGAAAAAACGGGTAGTATAATTATTGTTTTTAAAAACATATATCGGGTATGATAACTCACCATCTGCTCTTCCTCGTTTTTCAAATCATTAAGCGTTTCTTCACTGATTATAGGTGTCTCGGACTTACCCTTCTCAATTTAACATCCTTTTCAGTGCATTCAGAATATGCAGCTGCATTTTCCACCATCATCATTTGATCATCCAATGAAGATTGGATCTTAAGGGGTACATAATCCATTAATTTGATAAAGGTACTGGCAGTGACAGTGTTGGCTTCATCTGGCAATGTAACAACACTATCAATATAACAACCCCGCACACGTTGAAGTTAAGACTCTAATCAAGTTAGAATAATTATCAGTTTACTGTTTGTATATAGCATTTATTCATGTTGGATAAAACCTCGACAACAAACCTGAAGTTCGATCGCGGAACGCTAGATCGCGAGTTGTATTGAGCACAAGTAGCAAACACGAGAGACTACAAAGAACCGACTAGAACATTGCACACGATATACCCTCAACGAGCCCTTTATTAATACCAATAAAGCTTACAATTTGAGGAAGAAGAATGAAAACTAGCATCCCCCTCATCTCTATTTATAGAGTTGAGGAGGTGGAAACCTAAGCTTGCCTTGCACTCCAAGCTATCTAATCCTAGTTCTAGTCTACCACCTAATCTAATTACAAAGTACTCTTTAGTCCCTAATCTATGTTTAAGTTACTACTAATATTTAACAATTTCCACCTTAGGAGTAACACTTAAACATAACCGATACTTAGCATCTTTTCCTCGTGCTGGAACCTCGGACCGGGGACCACCTTGTCGACCAGGCATTGTACTTCAGTAATTTTCCAAGATTAGCTTTCGTAGACTCCTTCACTTTCTTCTTTTCAGCAACATTACCCTCTGCACCCTCTTGACCAGGTACTCCGGTTACCGTAATGTCTGCCCCCACCTTTATAACAAGGTGTACCTTTTCCTGCTCATTTACCAAGTAGCCCGTGTTTGTCTTTTCTTCAAGTTGCTTGTCCTCCAATTTTCTTTGAGCCACTGCAGCATCATCGTTACTATCCTGAACAACCTCAGCTTCACGATTTCCCTGAGCTCCCTGCAGTTCCACCTCAAACCAAACACGTTTAGCAACCTGTACTCCATGGACTCCTGTTTTAACACCAGGACCAAGTTGTTTGAACCCAACTTGTTTATGACCAAGTTGTTTGAACCCAAATTGTTTTGTACCTCCATGCTTTTGTACACCAAAAGTCGTCACTTTTGCTTCAAGAGTATACACACAGTTCTCTTTCCTGATCCCAGTCATCATGACCCGACAACCTTTGATCACCTTGACTCTACCCATCTGCATCTTCACAGTATAACCCTCTTTTTCAAGAGTACCCAATGAAATCAAGCTTTTTGTTAACCCTAGAACATACCTGACATCTTCCAGTATAAAGCTTGAACCATCATGTAACTGTATCTTCACTTTTCCTGACCCTCTGATAGTGCATGTCCTGTTATCACCTAACTGAACCGAACCACCATCAACATCTTTGAAGTCATACAAGAAGTCCCTCCTAGGTGTCATGTGATAAGACCCACCTGAATCCATTACCAATTCAGCCATCTCATCATTCCCGACTACCACCAAGGCTTCTTCAAAGTAGGCGCTACCCTCGTCATCAAAAGAATCAGAATCCTGATCATGCTTACCCTTCCTGACGAACCCACTTGACTTCTTCTTTGGACAGTCTCTCTTTAGATGACCCTCTGAATGACATATGAAGCACTTGAGTTTACCAGTTTCACCCCTTGATTTAAACCACGAACTTCCACCAGAATGAGCTTTCCTTGAATGATCTGACCCTCCCCTTACATATAACCCGTCACCAGTTTCTTCCTTTGTGCCTTCAGTTCTTTTCTTCAACTCCCTTGAATTCAGAGTCGCCGGAACATCCTCCATTGTCAAGGATTCCCTCCCATACAACAATGTCTCCACAAAGTTTTCGTAAGACGATGGCAACGATGTAAGTAACATAAGTGCTTGATCTTCATCCTCAATCTCGATATCAATATTCGCCAAATCAAGTATCAACTTATTAAACTCATCTATATGATCACCCAGTTTCGTCCCTGGACTCATATAGAATGTGTACAGCGTCTTCTTCAGATACAGTCTGTTTGCTAAGGACCTAGTCATATACAGACTAGTTAACTTCGCCCAAATTCCTGCAGCTGATGTTTCCTTGGTAACTTCCCGTAAAACCCGGTCTCCCAAGCATAGAATCAAGGTACTGTATGCCTTCTTCATCAAAGCAGCCTTTTCACCTGCTTCCATGTCCGCGGGTAATGTCTCTAATGCAGCATCACATCCCAGCTGTACCATTAAAGCACGCATCTTTATTTGCCATAACCCGAAGTCATTATTCCCATCGAATTTTTCGATGTCAAACCTAGTTATAGAACTGGCCATTCTTCTTATACCTTGCTAAAAACCTTGTCAAGTTGTTTCTTAACCAACTTTACTGACAAGCCTCACAAGCCGTGTGCAATATCCCCCCTTGTTGCTATAAACCCTTCTTGCAAATCGAATTAAATAGAATAAACCTAAACCTTCGATCTCGAACAAGCAAACCCGATCGTAAACTTGAACCCCAAGCAAACCACGATCAAAACTTGTACCACAAGAAAACCCGCAACAAGAAACCTTCAAACTTAATCGATAGTAAACATCGAACCTGTTTGAAGTCGTTTTTGTTACCAAAAACCGAAAAAACAATTTCACCTTTAGATATTAACTATTATAAAAGATGAAATCTCTTGTCAAGTTTTGTAGTAGTCTTAAACCACGTGCTCGATATAAATATATCAAATAATAGCCAAAACCTTTTAATATATTACTATTCTTTGTTTCTGAAAAACAAACAATCACGTATGTGACTTTGATTACATGCACTTCGCACTTCGTCTTCTCTTACTATACCTCTCATCTGTCGATCGCTACTACTTGCCGAAACCAAACCTTGATACCTCGAATAAACTCGGAACCTCGATCTAACACTAGAACTTCAAGACCACACTAACCGCGGCTTTTGATACCACTTGTAGGATTCCTACGGCCCAACATCTCACCAAGTCCAACATATAAGCCCAACTGAGGTTCCATTCTAAAACCAATTGGTGATAGAAGGAGTAGCCCACCAAGCTTATATGTTAACATTGAGATTATAATTCAACCGATGTGGGATTGGGTTTGTACACCCAACAATCCTCCCCTCAAACCCAAACCACCATGGGCCTCCCCTTCGACTATAGCCATGATCCCACCTTTTTCATACCGCCGACCTTTACCATCGGAACACACCGCCTTTTACCGGCTTCCTTTCGGTACAAGGTTTACCGGGATCCACTAATACCGTCAAACCGGGGTCTAATCGAGGGAACACCATCCACATCATCACTGGGCCCAACCTGGCTCTGATACCACTTGTTGGATAAAACCTTGACAATAAACCTGAAGTTCTATCGCGGAACGCTAGATTGCGAGTTGTATCGAGCACAAGTAGCAAACACGAGAGACTACAAAGAACCGACTAGAATATTGCACACGATATACCCTCAAAGAACCCTTTATTAATACCAATAAAGCTTACAATTTGAGGAAGAAGAATGAAAACTAGCATCCCCCTCATCTCTATTTATAGAGTTGAGGAGGTGTATACCTAAACTTGCCTTGCACTCCAAGCTATCTAATCCTAGTTCTAGTCTACCACCTAATCTAATTACAAAGTACACTTTAGTCCCTAATCTATGTTTAAGTTACTACTAATATTTAACAATTCACAGATAAATTAATTAATTTTAGGCTATTTTGACCCATTTACTTATGAATGGGTTGCATTTTATCTCAAGCGGATCAACTGGGCTCAAAGACACCCAAAGTATATTCTTGATGCACAAAACATTCTTAATTGTTTTTATTTGAATGTTTCATAAAAAGGAAGAAATTGAGACCTGAAAAAAGCTTGCTTCAAGAGTCGTTGCAAGATTAGTGCAGCCTTCAAGATATATTTCTGCCCTGGCATTAACTGCCCCTCAATTTCTGCTATTCTTATCTGCTCAAGGCGTTGTTCATGTTCAATGATGCTCAAATGTAGACCTGATTGCAGCAACCCTACATAACAAAAAGA
>JARVZY010001362.1:0-25301 GCA_030686995.1 Artemisia argyi
ACGTGGAGTTCGCCAAGCCAAAAAAGCTAATAATGTTGAAAATAATGCAGCTCCTGTTTTAGCACCAAATCCTCGGCGTGGGACACGTCGAACCAAAAATCCGGCACCAAAAGCACCTGCCGCTGGACCAGTGGCCCCTGCATATCCCTACCCAATGCCGAGGCCAGCTGGCAGAGGCCGAGGGAGTCGACCAACAGATCAAGATAGAAACCCTGAGATATTTGGTGGGGGAGTTGGTCGGGCACCTTTGAATTTGGATGTTGAAGCTTTAAATCCGTTAGTTGTTGGTAAAAGTGCAGAAAAGTTAGCTGCTGATGCCGAAGATGAAGGAAGCACAAGTCCGCTTCCTGAAAGGGTAATCACACAAATTCGTACTTCTAGTTTTGTCTTGTTATTAATTAGCAAGGATCTCAAGATGATTAATAGGAAATCTTCCAAATATATACCTTCTTTGACGACACAATGAACATTCTGAGTAATAAATTACCATCTAACAATCAGTATGCAATAAGTTGTCATTTTGATATGCTATTTAAATCATGATTCGTATGTATCACTTTTGCTTTACGAGCAAGGAAATATAAAGCAAAAACCACTATGTTAACAAACTCTATGAACTATGTTGTTGCTACAATGTTTTAGGTTTTGACACAATCTTTGCGCAGGTTCAAGTCGGAAATTCTCCTGCATACAAGCTAGAAAGAAAGCTCGGGAAAGGAGGATTTGGTCAAGTTTATGTAGGAAGAAGGGTGAGCGGTGGCTCTGGAAACACAGGCGCTGATGCTCTTGAGGTATGCTGTATTTTACAAATTTAGTTTTATTGGTATTGCATCGGCTGATTTTATTAACGTACTGTGATTTAGGTTGCTTTGAAGTTGGAACACCGAAATGGCAAGGGATGCAGTTATGGTCCTCCTTATGAGTGGCAAGTTTACAGGTGAGTGATGTTATAGTTTGTTAGTAACAGACAAAAAAAGCATCCTAAATGCTAATCAATTTCTGATTTTTACTTTTAAGTTCCCTCAATGGGTGTTACGGAGTTCCGATGGTCCATCATAAAGGCCGCCAAGGAGACTATTATATCCTTGTGAGTTTTCTTGATTTTTTTTTTTTTTTTTTTTTTTTTTTTTTTTTTTTATTATTATTTTTTTGTTTTGCTCTTTGTGCTGTGATTCAATGGTACTTCTGATTATTGAATTTTTTAATCTAGGTTATGGACAAACTAGGCCCGAGTTTATGGGACGTTTGGAACTCTAGCAACCAAATGTACGTAAATTATTAGTATATTTTTCAAGTTTCTTTTTTCATCCTAAGTTGTATCTAAGTCTAAATTTGTTTCCTTTGACAGTCTGTCTGAAGAAATGGTTGCTTGTATAGCAGTGGAAGCGTTATCGATATTAGAGCAGCTTCATTTAAGAGGGTACCCATGGAAAAATAAATCATTTTAGATAAGTATTATTTTATTTATCATCAACAATGTATGATTTTAAATTGTATTCGTTTCTCAGTTTTGTTCATGGAGATGTAAAGCCTGAAAACTTTTTGCTCGGTCAGCCCGGGACGCCTAATGAGAAAAAGCTGTATTTGGTTGATCTTGGTTTAGGTAGGATTTTTCTACTTATTGTTTTGTTTTATTAATAATATCAGATTATAAGATTACGTACTGACGGCTTAATGTTTTTATATTCCAGCATCAAAATGGAGGGACACATCATCTGGTAATCACGTTGATTATGACCAAAAGCCAGATGTTTTTAGGTAACATTTGTATCTGTTGTAGCATTCCCAAGCGATAGATATGCTTGTAAATGTCATCCTTTTGTCTCTTGGCTTAGTTCTGTTTATAATATTTTGTGCTTTCTTCTAACAGGGGAACCGTGCGTTATGCAAGTGTACATGCGCATTTAGGGAGGACGGGGAGCAGAAGGGACGATCTCGAGTCTTTGGCATATACACTAATATTTCTTCTAAGAGGAAAGCTTCCCTGGCAAGGCTTTATTGTGAGTTTCTTTCTGATTATCAGCTTAAAAACTCTTTGCGTCTTTAGAAGAAAATGTATTATATTTTTCTTTAAATCTATATCCATCAATCAGAATGGATTTTACTTTCCAAAGTTGGGAATCGAACAAAGCTTGGTGCTTTCAGTTTCGCGGGTTTTGAGAGAATCATTTTTTTATGAAGTTGTGAATTCTTCACTTTATGGATCCATTTTTCTAAAGCTGGTATTTTTGGGTTTCATTGAGACAGTATCATACTTGGGTTTTAACTTTTTTTAAGGTATGTTGTGTGCAAATGTATTCGAAGTTACAAAAATTTACTAACTTTCAAACCTTTTCATCTGTTTATTGGGAATTTGCTCTTTATTCTTTTATTTACCATGCCTATCTTTATCAATCGGAACTGGGATTTGTCTTCCAACGATAGAAATATTAAAAGCTTGGTGCTTTTAATTTAACGAGCTTTAAGGAATCATTCTAAGAACGTCCCAAAGCTGTATATTTTTCATTTTATGGATTTCAATCGTTTGAATGTTATCTTGTTTTATTGAACTGTTTCATACTTGGGGTTGAAAAGATTAAAGGGTAAAAAGTCATGTGTTTCAAGATTTCTTGGGTTTTGACTTTTGTATGATGATTTTATCTTGAATGTCATATTCTGATTCTTAAAGAACTAACAATTATTCGATTGCAGGGAGAAAACAAAGGGTTTCTAGTTTGTAAAAAAAAGATGGCAACGTCTCCGGAATTACTTTGCTATCTTTGTCCATCACCTTTCAAACTATTCCTTGAAACGGTGACCAACATGAAATTTGATGAAGAACCGAACTATTTGAAGCTTATTGGGCTTTTTGAAAATTGCCTAGTTTCAAGTGCATCGTTGCGGCCCATCAGAATAGATGGTGCCCTGAAGGTGCGAATTTGACAAAAAAAATGTTTGAACTTTTGAACTTTGTTATGCTTCTTGATGTAACTGTAGATAATTTGTGTTTTAGGTGGGACAAAAGAGGGGAAGGTTGCTTATTGATTTGGAGGAAGATACTCAGCCTAGGAAGAAAACTCGGCTGGGCACTCCAGCGACTCAATGGATTTCTATTTATACTTCACGAACGCCAATGAAACAAAGGTAGAGAAATTATATAACTCACTATAAATAATTTATGTTTTTGGATTTTCATTAGATTACAGTGTTTTCCTTTTAGCAAATTTCAAAGCTCGAGTTATGTATTTTGCAAAAGATGAAATGAATGGAATGATCACTTACGCGATTTTTTCATTTAAATAATTCAATAACAAGATAATCAAACATATTCTTCAATTCTTATACTCATCTGTTGCATTATATAGCAAGATTTTCAAACAAAATACCACATGCAGTGGTCTTCTTCTGATTCGTTACTTAATTATTTCTTTTAAACCCTGATATTAGGTTGTTACCTTTGATTACATTTTAAATGAGTTATGTAAATGATACAGATACGGAAATCTAAGTTTGTGACGCTTAAGATCTTCTATAGAAGTATGCACATGGAAATTAGAATACTTGCCATAAATGGTAACCAAGTTTGCTGTAATCTCTAATTTGGTCAACGAAGTTTGAAAATAACCTGCTAAAGGCTTGAATTTTGCAAATAAAGTTTCATTCAGGTTAATATAGAACAAGTTTGTTTATTTGCACTTAATAGGTCCTACGTAGAAACAGGATTGGCAACCACATTTGCATAATCTATCATAAATGATCCTTTTTGCAGAGTTAAAGATACTTCTTGGTGAATTTCATACTAGTGATCATATCCGCAGTTACGACTAACAAGAAGTTTGTTGCCATTCTTTGCTTTTAACCCATAAAAGATTATGATAGTGTCTATTTGCATATTTTCATCCCTGAAACCCTAATAGTATCAAAGACATTGATGTTTATCACATATGTGCGATTTTTATCCCAAATCACGTACTTTATTAGAAGTTGCCACTTTCTTGATCTAACAGAATGTTTTGTTGTAAGCAATCACCAACTTTCTATATCGAGTCTTTGAAACTTTGTTCTTTCTAGAAATGTCATGTTTCTTCTTGGGATTGATTCAGACATCACATTTTGGTCAAACATTTTAAACCCTCAGGTACTACTACAATGTAATGGATGCAAGACTCCATCAACATGTTGAAAAAGGAAAGAACGATGGTCTGAATATTAGTTGCGTCGCTTCTTCTGCTAATTTATGGGCTATTGTTATGGATGCCGGCACAGGGTTCACTTCACAAGTTTATGAGCTTTCCCCTGTTTTCTTGCACAAGGTAAAACTAGTATAAATTCTTTTTTCACAATACAACTAGTAACAGTATCTTGGCATTTTAACTATTTATAGCTATTTTTCTGTATTAAAGGAATGGATAATGGAGCAATGGGAGAAGAATTATTACATCACATCTCTCGCTGGTGCAACAAATGGTAGCGCGTTGGTGGTGATGTCAAAGGGTAAGATTTATTAGGGTGTTTTTTTTTTTTTTTTTTTTTTTTTTTTTTTTTTTTTTTTTTTTTTAAAGTCTTACTAGCCCTCTTACTCTTACCAGTAAGAGGTGGTCAGACGTTTTGCTTGTTTGTTTTTTGCTTTTGAATCGGACCCAGTTAGAGACATATAACATCTTGCTCAGTAAGAGGTGGGGGACTTGTCTTTCTGCCTCTTACTCGATAAGAGATTGAAGACTCGTGTTAATATAATATATTTGATGGTTTATTAACTATATTATATTTATAATAAAAAGTCTTGTTTCATATTTATATAAGTTACTTATTATCACATTGCATTGTTTTAATAAATAAATTGTAGGAACGAGCACTTAAAATCATTCGGACAATTATACAAAAACAAACAACATTTTAGTATTTTTTAATTATTCAATTAATATTGGAAAGTCTGATATCTAAATACATACAAGGCAAATATAGTTTAATTATATGCATACCTGGAATTGATGTTTTTAATTATTGTGCTTATCTTTCTTATTAGTTGCTCTACATTGACTTTTAATGTCTGCTTAATAATAAATACATTCAAATTTTAAGGTTTTAGAAAAAAGATCAGTGGTTACATAGTACATCTTAGTTGATAAACGAAAAGAGGCATCTCTAAATGTGCAGAAGAATAAGTTTAATTATAAATATGATAGAACAAGTGAAGTTGTATCAAACAGAGTAGTAGTTATTTGTAAACTAATGTTAAGCCTAACCTTAATTTAATACTAGTGAATATTAGATACAAATTTATAGAAACATCTTTTGTATTTATAGTGTCCATTTACAGCCCTATCTGTTGTGACTTTCGATCTGTCATTAATTGCATTTCTTTTTTTCGTAACTACTTGTAGGAACGACATACACACAACAATCATACAAAGTGAGCGACGTTTTTCCTTTTAAGTGGATTAACAAAAAATGGAAAGAAGGGTTTTTAGTAACCTCAATGACAACTGCTGGTAGTCGATGGGGCATCGTCATGTCTCGAGATGCAACTTACTCTAATCAGGTATCACTTCCTTCATTACTCCTTATTACTTAAATGGTCCATTGTCTGTATGACGCTTATGTATTTTTGTGGTTTATCTGCAGGTGGTTGAACTTGATTTTTTGTATCCTAGTGAAGGGATTCATAGAAGATGGGAGAACGGCTACCGGATAACTGCAGCAGCTGCAACCGAAGATCAAGCCGCTTTCATTCTCAGTACTTCCAAGAAGAGATCGCAAGATGTCACTCAAGAAACTCTAAGAACATCTGCTTTTCCCAGTACCCATGTCAAGGTAGTCTATTTGTTTTTAACCAGTAACCAAATTAATAGGGGAAAATGACAAAATACCCATTTTTACCAACATACTTCACCAAATACCCAAATCTATCAAAAAATCCGAAATACCTACAAAATCCGCAAGTTTTGCGAGAGTTTGCGAATTTTATGTGACTATTTTTTATTAGAAGTCAAACCTTGCGAATTTTTGAAAATTGTTCCCTTTTTGTTTGTTTTTACGCTTAGCTCAAAACACGGAAGTTGTAGATATCCCTTTTCTTGTTTATTGGCTTTTTGAATCACCCAAAAAGGAGTTTGGTATGAGAAAGTTATGGCCAAAATACCACAACTTTTTCTCGTTTAGTTGCTGTGGTATTTTGTCCATAACTTCCTCATACGAACTTCTTTTTGCGTTATTCAAAAAGCCACTTGACGAGAGAAGAGATATCTACAACTTTTATATTTTGAGCTAAGCGTGAAAACCGAAAGAAAAAGCAATTTTCAAAAATTTTCAAGGTTTAACCTCGCAAAGTCAACCTTGCCAATTTTATGAAAACTAGTGATTTTAAAATCGCAAGGCTTGACCTCGCAAAGTCAAACCTTGCGAATTTTTTTGATAAAAATTGGGTATTTGGTGAAGTATGTTGGTAAAAATGGGTATTTTTGTCATTTTCCCTGTTAATAGAATAACATTTAAACAGTGGATTAATTTTATTTTACTGATTTTTGTATTCTACAGGAGAAATGGTCCAAGAATTTGTACATAGCATCTATCTGCTACGGAAGAACGGTTTCTTGACATTTTCAAGAGATAGACTTCTCCCGGTATGTTTCTAAAGATGGCTCACCTATAAGGACTTTACATATGTGCACGATGCTCTTAAAACAGGATATCTTGTAAAAATTCTTAAATGATGGTGTTTTTTATGGTATCGTCACAGGGTGGGAGTGGGCTGTGAAATGAGCAAAAGAAGTTTTTGTTACGCGGTTCTGGAAGCGTATTTAACTTTTCTAAGATTATGTACAGGCAAAAAGAATGTAACTGGATATACTATATGTGGTGTTCGCTAAATGAAAAAGCAATGAATGGGTCATGATGTATGTAATGTTGTCGGGATGATGAGCCAACAAAGAGGAGGGGTGTATAGTCAAGAATCTGACCCGAATACCTCAACTGCATGTCGTCTGTAAGAATGTGGGATGTACTAATGTTGTAATGGCTGCAGGATTTCTGTTTCTTTTTTGTTTTACAACTTTAAACGTATCGGTATTGCTGTGGAACCATAAGTTGTGTGATTCTTTTTAAATGCTTAAAGAAAAAAAGGCAGAGAGCCGTTAATTCATGTTACATATTGGCTTGTTTCTATTATGTGCTACAGATTTCGTCTTTCATGGGTAGAAGCGGGTTTCTATTATGTGCTACAGATTTCGTCTTTCATGGGTAGAAGCGGGTTTTCAGTATTTTATAATTTATGCTGAACGGTAAATAGGTTACTGGTGTTCTCTTCCGCATGAAAATTGGTATCTACCGAAACAAATAGGGTGATAGTAAAACAAATATATTATCTGATTTCACAAACCTGCTATTTGACCTTGTATCCCTATAGGAATGTTGGGCCAGAACAAACTTAGCAGATTTTAGAAGTGTTAGGTCACCATTTATGTAAACACAAGTATGATATTGATAGAAATGAGATGAGAATGAGAGATGGTTGATTATGAGAAATATGAAAAGTGAAAGAACAAGAGTTTCCTTAAGATAATCAAATAACTAACAATGTGAAAGGTTACATAAGCTTTCTATTTATAAGGGTGGAGTAGGGCAACACTCCCTTCCTCCCTTATCTTACTAATTCGTGGGCTTTCAAGCTCATAGGGCTTTAACACTTAAGCCTTGTAACATAAAACATAATGAAATAAATACCAAAGCAACCTATTACAAAAGGTAATGACCGAGACTTGACTAAATACAAAAGTATGATCACAACAATCTCCCCCTAAGGGTCGGTCATCACGGTTGCTTGACGTCTTCATCTTTGTCGCTGACTTGTGACATGTAAAGCTTTAGACGTCTTCAAAATGGTTGAATGATAATGAATGTAGTTTGCTCTATGTCTTTGTTCTTTGGTGATGATGTAGTGATTGTGTCATGAAGTAGTCTGTCATTCGTCACTCCTGCGTCTGTGGTGATTGTCCGCCATTCCAACATACTCATACATCTTTGGACTTAGACTTTTACGTACAAGAAGTTCCTTTTCATACATTAAGATCTTTGTCTTTATACTTTGCAGATTCTTCTTTTTGGCGTAGAATCTTTCTTCGAACTTTGTGTTGCTAAGATCTTTGGGGGAGCTATCATTTGCTTCAAGATGTATGTATGAGCATGTTGGAATCTACCATCATGGAAGTGAGGTACCTGCGAGTAAACAGTTAGCAATAAAACAACCGGTACTTACAAGGAATTAGAGCTCATCAACAGCATATTGTGAAGACTCCTTCTAATCCTTATCCAGGCCGTTCCCATATCAGTTACTCCCGAAGGAGCTTACGAGACCTACTAAGTAGCTCAATGACTGGGTGAGTCGCTGGGGATCACTCCACGACTGTAGACCGTAATGGAACCACCGCAAACACTAAGCGTAACCCTTGTGGGGTTACCGAAGTAACCTGCTGTCAGGGCTGTTTGATGTTGACCCTGGCAGGATTTCCGTTCAATCATTGAGAAATACATAAGTATTCCTCTCATAAACGTTCTCGGCAGATTGCTAAGATCTGCGAAGGACTCGATAGTTTACAGCTGGTGTCCATTGATGTAGAACACCAGTTGTAGGAATACTAAGTGTTCCTAAAGAGATCTTTGATGTATCTCAAGGCTCTAGACTCTATAAGTGCACACCTAGGTTTCCTATGCGGAGACTAGGGAGGGGTCTCCTGCTTCAATATCAACCGTCTCTAAGAGATAGGTCGATAGATTATACTGGTTCCCCGTGAGAATGAAACAAGTCCTTTTGAGAGAACTTGAGTGGTTAAGAAGGTTTAGTGCATTGCGTCACTGGGTCCATGACGACTTTGTCTTCAATACTGGTGTTGTCTTTTGCAACAACCAGTAGCATACGTATTGAACCCGGTGTCTGCCCTAAGGTTGAACATATGGAGGGCTATTTCTTTTCACCCTTTTCTTTACTTTTCTTTTTAATTCTTCAACTCCTTCTTTCCCTTTCATTCTTTTCTCCTTTTTTCGTATCATACCTAAGGACTTCTAATTCTAACTATGGGAGATGTCCTTGGGTAGATCCCTCCGGCTCTGGCGGATCATAAGACGGTTATTCCTATCTTAATCACCTTATAACTCCGACAGTAGCCAAGAAACCTTTGATTGAAAATCTCTCAAAGTGTTTGTGATAATCAAATGTTTTGGTTAACACTTTGAGAGTTTTGTGTATACTTTTGAAGGGCTCCCCCTGCACATGTGCTCATAAGTGTTTAAAAAATTTGCACATGCGGGAGGAGCAAGCACTTTTGAATTGATCCACTTTCCGTGAACAAGACCGATTCGAGACACGCTTACATCACTAGTTAAACTAGCTTGAAGTTATTACCCGGCCTGGTCAAGTCCACATAAAGTTTCTCGAGACGGTACATTTCTACTAAGACAAATCCTTTTCGAGACATGCTTACGTGGTTAGTTAAAGAGATGCATTATCAGCTTTTAGGTGACAACTAGCCCTAATAACTAACTTGATGTTATTACCCGTCGAGGATAAGTCTTTTCGATATTACTAACTTTTATTGTCTCGTCAATTCCTGGGTCAATACTGAGTCTAGCTCGCACATGATACAACTTTTAAGCTTTGACTTCGTATATTTTAATCACCTTTTTCATTTTCTCCCCCTAAAAAATAGCATATAAAATGATGTTTTTGACAATCTTTTAGATTAAAATATGCCTTTTGAGTCTTACGGGGAGATTCACCAAGAACTTTTGATTTTGAACAAAGTATTTTGTTTTGACAAGTGCTCCCCCTCAACCAGTGATTAGGTCTTATTGAGGTGAAATACTTGTCCTTTTGAGCAGAATTATGAAAATTCATAAACATTTGATTAATTCTACTCAAAAGTAAGAAGCCTTCGCTCCTTATATTTAGGATTGAGGCACTGATGCGTACCTCAGGGTCCTTTCTTTACAAGTTCGGGTTGTGCACTGTAATTCGTACACAAGCCATTATGAAGTATATAATTGAAAAATCAAATCAAACTCTTACAACTTTCTACCAATCAGGTCTCTGAAATGTCAACACCGGAAACTTTTGTCTGCCTCCCACATAACTTTCCAACCTTCGAAACTGATCCCTGCGCTTCAGTCTGTTCTCAATCCTTAAGATGAATCTGCGAGCATCCCTGGCCTCATTGGTTTTCCACCTTTTAGATTTACCCAGAGCAATGTCATCCAATCTGCTTTTGATTCCATCTCTGACGAACTTCAAGGTTTCATCACAGAACTTATGTATTTCGTCGTAGGCCATGAAGCAGTTGCGACCGTTTACACTGCGGTAGGTGAACCCAAATGCTGGATGCCTGATCAAGGTGTATTGAGGTAGATGTTGAAGGTCGGGGATGTCGAACATGTTGGGTTTGGTGAGATTGAGCTTCTTCTGATAACTTTCCACTCCCAATTGAAGATCTTCTACTCTTTCTCTGATGACTATCTGCCTGATGAAGATTAGGAGAGCTTGGATAAAGGCAAGCTGCATCTCTTTAGGCAAGCTACAGAGCTTTCCTTGAACTTTGAGCAGGTACATATCTTCGATGTCATTGAGAAGTAGTCGTGGAAAGTCTGACTCGGAAATATCGTACTCCTTTTCATCAAGTCTTTTCAGTGTGATTTTGCTGAGGAAGGGGTACCCAAAGTGAGTGACAGTCGAAATGAACTGAATCGAGACTATCTTCAAATCACTTGTTACATCGCCCATCGTCTGATTAAGTCTGCTGCTTCGATAGTATTGTGCCCGGTTGTCTGGCCAATGATGTATACCGTAGAGTGCGTTCCGGTCATAGTCAACAACTTTATCGATGAATAATGCTGAGGCTTCTTCTTCGATGGCATTGTTGAGATATCGAGCTGCAGGGAGAAAGGCAAGTGATGTAACGCACTTCTTCTCAATCTTGCTGCCAAGTTTCAGAAATTCCAAGTCTGTGTTGAAGAAGAACTTGTAAGGGATCTTCGGTTCCTTAGGCTTCCCAATCATCGGTAGTGGTTTGGACCAGTTAGTAATGTAAGGTGCGGTTTTCTTTGTGACCGGATCGACATAAGATTCAGGATTGATCCAGTCAATATTGCTTGACATAGCTCGAGCAATATTTTCCAGATGGTACTCAAGTTCGATTGAGTTAGCAGACCGATCTTTCAGAAGATTGAACGCATCATTCTTGATTCTTCGCAGCTCTTTCTTATTCATCTTTTTCATCTGAAACTTTTGCTGAATCAATTGAGCGTATTCCACCGTTCGACCATCTTGAGGTTCACGATTGTCTGCAAGTGGTGGTTGCGAATTGATCATCTTCTCAAACCAGGAGTATTCGGCACTATCGTCTTGGTCTAGCCATTTGAGGACGATTTTCGGTTTCTTTGGTTCTGTGCCTTTTGATGAGGTGTCCGGTTTGGGTTGATGATGCTTTCCTTTCCTTTCTTTCTTCTTCTTAGAGGATGGTTCTGGAACTTCATCGGGTTGAGGAATCTCGTCACCACCTGTGTATTCAAAGTGGTCGTGTGCTTTGGGAGCGGAACCAGATGCCTTAGGTTGTTGTGAGGACGTTGTAGTTGTTGGAGGGATGACCGGTGTTTTAGATTGAGATGAGGGTCCTTCGGCTTGTTTCTGTTTCTTTGCCTGAGAATTAGGATCCCTGTCTTCATCATCTCTTGGACGTTTCAGTTTGTCCGCCTCTGTGCTGCAAGTTTCTTTTGTCATTTTATCTTTCAATGCTTCCAGGACTTTAGCTTCTTCCGGCGATAATGAGAACTTGCTTGCCAGTTTGTCCAATAGCTGAGCTTCCAATTCGTCCATAGATAGTCCTGGTAGTGGAACAGTAGACTTGTCAGCTCGAAGAGTAAATGTGGTCAATCGGATTACTTTCTTGACAGCTTGCTCTGCGAACTTGGTGAGTTCGTCTCTCATGGGTGCCAGTAGATCTTTCAACTCAGCAACTAAATGTTGTTCCATATACTGATGTGCTTGAGCTGCTAATGTGGCTTCCAAGTTCTCTTGTACGTCTTTAGCTAAGAAAGTATCAACTTTTTCTTGTAGCTCTTGGACGTTCGAATTCAGCTTCGTCAATTCAGCAACTTGGGTTGCTAGTGTTGCAACCTGATCTTCCAGTCTGTTTTTCTTCTTTTCATGTACTCTTCTGAATGCTGACTTTAGCAACTTTGATGCAGCAGAGGCTTTGGTGCTTGGTTTCTTGATTGATTTGTCGTGGGTTGATTCGGATGCAGGAGGTGATGACTGTGAAGATTCAATGATGGTGGTAAGGTCTTTGTCATCTCCTCTTTGTGGTTCGGGTAGATCAACTTTCTTTGCTTTGGCTGCTTCCTCTTCCAACCTTTGTTTTTCAGCAAGTTTGTCAGCTTCGGCCTTAAGCCTTAATTCTTCAGCAAGCCTGGCTTCTTCTTCCCTTTTCAACTTTTCTTCTGCCAGCTTGGCTGCCTCTTCAGCCTTTCTGCTTTCCTCCATACGGATAGTTTCTTCCAGTTTGGCTTGTGCAAGCTCCTCAAGCCTAGCTTCTTCAGCTTCCTGTTTTCTCTTTAATTCCTCTTCCTGAGCCCTTTCTAAAAGCTCCATTTCTTCCATAGTCATCAACCGTGGAGCATCAGTATCCATGGGATCTTCCTCTTCCTCTTCTCCCGTTGCTGAAGCATTAGTCATTTCAATGTCTGTGGGAGATACCGAAGGATTGTCGTAGGCGACTAAGTCAGTGTTGATCCCTGTGGCAGAATCAGGAATGCTGCTCGATCCGCCAGCTTCGGTAGTTTGAGATAACACTGGAGGTGGAGGTAGATCATCATAGAATGCATCAATTTTGCTGTGGAGGAGACCCAGCTTGAGAGCTCTTTCATTTTCTTCTTCAACTGAAAGGCCTATGTTAGAATGAGCAGACTCTTGTTCAGCTGTCATCGGTTCCTTCATCTTCTCTCTCCTGATTCTTTCTTCTTCCAAGATGGTCTGTGCTTCAGTGAACGGTCTTTGATTGAGATATGATGGATATTCGGCATTATCAGCAAACTCATCAATGTTTTTCTCCCAATCTTCGAAGGTCAAGTCTTTGTCATCAATGTCATCAAGGTTGACATTCTCAGTGATATTGGCAAAGGCTTCCCTGTAAACTGGACCTTCGTCGGACTCGGTTTCAGAGTTAGACAGTTTTGGAGAAGATTGTGGTGAGGGAAACCACCCAGGTTCGGGAATGGATGCGGGCTTCTTGACAGGAGTCCTTCTCTTGAGAGTACCCTTCTTCTTATGTTTAGACTTGGTAGAACTGCCGGAGCTCCCAGTCTTGGTACCTGTCTTCCCCTTAAACGGTTGAACTTCATCCAAGAAACCAACTTTTTCTGCTTCAAGAGCTTGAAGGTAGTACTTGAAATTCGGGCAAAGCTTCACTTTGTCATTCAAGAGACAATCAGGAAATTTCTTTCCTTGCTTGCGTGTGCTGGTGTCGAGTCTCTTGATGATTCTGAGAGTATCTTCATTTCTGAAAGTGTGCTTATCTTTGTCATCAAGTCTCTGTGGAATGTCGTCATACTCACGAAGGAAGCTTTCGATGAGTAGCTTGGTGAAACGAACGAATGGAATGTTAGTTGTCTTGTGTTGAATGTGCCACACAAGGTCTTCCCAGATAATGCTGGCATAATCAACTTTCTTGACGTTTGCCACGGCCCAGAAGAGTTTGAGGTGCTGGAGCTTGGGGTGTTCATGGCCAGTGTCTCTGCCAGATAAGGATTTGGCTATCAGAATATACAGGGTTCTCCATGGTTGTGGAAGAAATATGATGTTGACCCTAGAATGTCGTGTAACAACTTCTTCTGACTCATCATAGCCAATATCTCGTAACCACTCTATCAGCTCTTCTTTGGTGGGTACTTGATCGTACTCTTCATCTGGACCGAGTTCGGGTAACCCAAGAACATTCCTTAGTGTGTCTATATCCACAGTAACCTGTCGGTCATGAAGCATGCAGGTGAAGGAAGCCTCCCCAAGGTCTAGTTGAAGTGTATGCCAAAACTGGTGTATGTAGAAGCAGGATACTGAGGCTGACTTGGTAAACAACAGCTTGTTGGGGTGATATAGGAGAGCATCCACTGCAACAATACATGAGGATTCGTTGCAAGTGATTTTGTTGAAGTTGATACGTAAGTTGTTCTTTCCAATCTTCCTGGTGTAATCATCTGGAAACGTCTCTTCCCATGAAAGTTTTGGTTCAGGTTCTGGTCCATATGGAACGTCATTGTGTTCTGCCATCTGAATTGATCATAAACAAAAACAAACATGGCAATGGTTTACTGTGTTAGCTCAGACATAAGATTACATGATTATGCATATCATTGATTGATCAGTGGGTGTTTGTGTGTGAAAAACTTTTGTTATATGACAATCTTGAGTTATTATCACATGGTAGAATCTTCTAATAATTAAGTTACAACATAAGTTTATCATAACAAGAGGTTGGAAATTTTACAACACTTAGAAAAATTCATGAATTGGACAAGTTTACGCGTAAGTGGAAGAGTCTACGCATAACATGACTTAAGCGTAAGAAGTGAAATTAGGCGTAAGAGCAAAAGCTACGCGTAAACTTATATGTTACGCGTAAGGTAAATCTTATGCATAGGCTCAATCTTACGCGTAGGATAAAATCTTAGGCGTAGGATATGAGCTTATGCAAAGGATTAACCTTAAGCGTAAGATATAACTTATGCGTAGGTTTTGACTTATGCGTAAGTTCAAGACTTAAGCGTAAGAACAAAACTTATGCGTAAGAATTATCATTTAAGTGTAAACATTGTCTTATCCAAGACAATGTTTGTCCACGTGTCGAATCTTACGCGTAAGATTCAATCTTACGCGTAGGATGAACAACTTGTGCGTAAAAAAACGTCTTTTTCCAGAAAATCACCTTAGTAATTTGAGTTGTTTGATTCCTGAAAGTGTACAAACATACAACCACTGATCAATATTCATTTTAACACACTTAATACCCGTTTTTTATGCGTAACCATGCCTAAATATGAGTTACGCGTAGAAACGTATGAACACACAATCATAAACACAATCAAACATGATTCTGGGTTGTAATAAGTTTAGGGCAAGTGATTATAACATCCTAAGGATCATATGGTCCAAATTTTAACATCAATTGACCACAAAAACACAAGATCATAACTGCTAGTGCGTTCGACCCCTAAATCTTTGATTCATGAACAAGAGATGTAATTGAAGCAATTAAACTACATGATTGAGTTCCAAGGCATGTATAAACACAATCCCCATCAACAATTAACATCACAACACACAAAATCAAGAACCCCTAAACTTTCGTATGAACCCTAAATACAAATCAATCGATTTGGTGTTTCTGGATACAATTGGAGGTTAGAATCATGTTTAATATCATCCAAGGATCAAAACCCACTAACAAATTTAACCATTAACATCTCAAATTTCTGGGTCCAATTCTTACGCAAACCCTAAAATAATTTTTAGTGATTATGACAAATTTAGCCATTGGATTACGATAATATTGAAAACCCTTGTTTGAAATCATGATCAAAACATGTAACTACTTACAGATTAGAAGATAGATACTCGGATTTATCAAATGATTGTGAGTCGTTGATCGAGTAGGTGAGGGTAGTAAATATGAATGTCAGTGAATTGATTGCATGGTCAAACTGAGTTTTGACTAGTGGTAAATCTATTTACACAAATTGACATATTTAGTCCCTTAACCTCAAGTTTCATGCAAACCTAATGCCCAAACACATTATCTCAATTAACATTCGTTAATAACACCATGTTATGACAAGAACAACTTGTTGAATAATACTCCCCCTCGACCTTAGACCGTAGTCATAAGAAATTTATTATTTTGGTCAAGGTGAGTAACCCGAAACACTTTTGATGCATCCTTTTAAGATAAAACGAAATATTTTTTGGTAAAATGCAAGTATAAAAGTTAATATTTTTGTGAAAATTTTAAAATGCTTTTCCTCCCCCTCAACACTTGTTTTGAATAATTAAAGACGTTTTAAAACATTAGTGTTGAAAAGAAAGGTACATACTTGCATTTTTTTTTGAAAAGTATTTACAAAGATAATTTTGATGTTTGACGATCAATTGTGTTTTAAAAACTTTTCCAGATCCTCTGAAGTCAAACATCGCATACCAATTTGGTGAACTAGACTAGCAAACCTTGATTGTGCTAAGGATTTGGTAAGTAAGTCCGCCAATTGGTACTCAGTTCCAACAAAATAAAGTTCAACGGTACCCTTTTCCACATGCTCTTTGATGAAGTGATATCGGAGATCGATGTGTTTGGATTTGCAATGATGTACTGTGTTGCAGGAGATAGCAATTGCACTTTTGGAATCACAGTAGATAGGAATCTTGTTGAATAGGTAGCCATAATCCTTAAGTTGTGATCTCATCCAAATGACTTGAGCACAACAAGCAGACATGGCTACATATTCAGATTCTGTAGACGACAGTGATGTGCAGTCCTGCTTCTTTGATTGCCATGACACAAGTTTGTCTCCGAGAAATTGTAATCCACTAGATGTACTTTTGTGTGTGTCTAAACATCCTGCATGGTCAGCATCTGAAAAAGCAATTAGTTCAAAACCAGAATCCTTCGGATACCAGATTCCCAAGCTAATGGTTCCCTTTATGTATCGAAGGATTCTTTTGACCTCACTGAGGTGTTTTTCAGTTGGTTTGGACTGATAACGAGAGCACATGTAGACAGCAAATACTATATCAGGTCTACTAGCTGTGAGATACATGAGTGACCCAATCATACTTCGGTATTTGGTAGGGTCAACTGGAGTCCCATGTAAATCAGCATCTAGTTTTGTGGTATAGCCCATTGGTGTATTAAAAGTATCACAACTCATCATTCCATGTTTCTTTAAAATTTCAAGAGCATATTTGGACTGATTTATAAAAATTCCACGGGGTGATTGATGAACTTGTAGTCCTAGAAAGAACGAAAGTTCACCCATCATGGACATTTCAAAATTATCTTTCATTAATTTTGCAAAATCATTAGAGTAACTTCTTTTTGTTGAGGCAAAAATAATGTCATTGATTGGGTCTAAACCGTCAGATATTATTAACCAAGGTCAATAAGTCAAAGACAGCCTCGTCCCAATACTCCGGTGATAGTATAGTGTTTCCCCGGGTCGTTAAAGTCCCAGCGAGATTGAAATGGTGTTTTGGAAATCGTTTATGAGTGAGTGGCACTGAGGACAGTAGCCCAGATGATGTGGAATTGATTTTGCTACTGTTATGATGGTATTTGTACACAGATATAATATTCACAAAAATCAGATACCAAATATATGCACGTATTCACAATTCAGATTTACGCAATCGGACTGAAAAAGTGGGATTTTGGTATTTAACAAACTACAGGGGGTGCTTTTGATCTTTTTAAAACTTAAAATTAAAAATGAAAATGAAATTATGAAAATGATTAAAATATTATTTAATTAATAAAACTATTTAAAATCTAATTTAAATTAACTAAAAATGACAATGATATAAATTAAACTAAAAATTAGCAAAAATATTTTCTAAACTTAAATTAGAACTTGAAGAAAGTATAAAAATAAAAATAAATATTTTTTGTCTTTTTATGGATTTTTTATAAATTAAAAACTATTTAACTTAATTAAACTAATTAAACTACTTTTAATTAATATTAATACTAAGTTATTTTAGAAAATTATAAGAAAATTTAAAAAATTACTTAACCATCACTAGAATCCTACAAAATTATAAAAGCTCTAAAAATTATGTTTTAAGACTAATCCACTAACTATTTACCTTTTAATTAACTTAAGTCTAATTTAAATAATTAAAATAAGAAAAATATAAAATGAACAGTAGAAATTCAAAATATATTTTATAAAAGTCTATTATACTATATTAGAGCTAGAAAAAATATAAAAACTAAGTTATACTTTATAAAAACTAAATATGAGATTTAATACTTAATATTAATTAATAATTAAGAAAACTAAAATTAAATCTAATAAATACTAAATGGTAATATAAAAATCTGAAAATTCTACTAAAAATACTTTACTATATAAGGTAATTAATAAAAATATAAAATTGCTAAGTGCTTAACAAAAATCTAAAAATTAAAATTAAAATTAAATTGAATTAAATAGAAACTATCACTTAATTTAAAATTGAGTTTTCTTGGTTTTTCTTTTACAAACTTGTTTTATACTTAAAAACAAAAACTTTTTGTGAAAACAACTATTTTACAACTTGAAAATAAGCTGAGATTAAGCTAAAAAGTCACACAGTTGACTTTGGTTGACTAAAAAGGAAAATGAGCTCAAATGAGCTTGGGTGGGTCCCACTTTGATGAAAACAGATACAAATAAGTTACTTGAGCTTAATTAAGCTAAAAACTACAAGCTATGACCATGGATTAAGCTAAAAAGATGGAATAAGCACTTTTGAAAAACTAAAATTCAACACAGAATGGGACAGTCTTGAGGACTTATTCCAGGAGGGGTCCACTTATCTCTAGGTCAAACCAAGGGTCAAAGGGGGAAGCCTGGTAGGAGGGGGGTTGGGAGAAACCAAATCCTAGGTGTGGGAACCACTGTGGTGGCCACAAACCACCACCAAAGTGGTGGTGGTGGCTGAGGTATCTGCTGATGCAGAGCAACCAACAGCCTTGCAGCCCTCTTTGGAGGGTTGTGGGGCCCACAGGTAAAATCCTAAAAATATGAAAAAGATGGGAACATGGAGATGAGGTGGGGGGCTACTAAACCTAGAAAGCTCAAGGCTTGAAACCTAATCCTAAATTCTAAACAAATCCCCCAAGTTTGGTAAAAATCTGAGAGTAGTAACTTTGACTTTTATGATTAAACTTTAAAGGTTGACTTATCTGAACTTTAAATGAATCTAGTGAGTTTATTAAGTTATGATAACATGTAATACAACTAATCTAAGCAAAATACCTAAGTTATAAGCTAATGGGGTGGATTTTAGGTTTCACAGCCCCAACAGTTAACTGTTGGGGGCGGGGGGGAACTTGGTGGATTTGACTTTCGAGCAAAGTGGTGTTGGGTTTAATGCCTTCTAAGACCTAAGTTAACCTAGTGGAACATACACAAACCAAATTCAACACCTAGAGACCATTGCACAGTGGTGAAGACCACTGTGCCAAACACCCCTTTAAGACTGATTTCCATTTACCTATGCAAATTTAGGCTTAAACTGAACAATCTAATTATCAAGTTAAGTTACCAAACTGTATTAAAAGCTAAATGACTACTTAAATACCACAAATAACCACAAGATCAAAGGACTGTTGGTGAAACTAATCTAGGCAGTGGAAGTGCAATTTTGAGCTACAACACACAAGACTACATCACAAGCACACATTAAGCTATAATAAGCCAAACTTAACTAAAATAAACATACTAAGCACAGAAACTACCAATGAATATGAAGATTTCAAGAATTGGAAAGATAGCTTACATTGAAATGAGATGCAAATGGACTAGGCTGATACAGAACCCAAACCATTAACCTACACTCCCCATGAGTTCTAAACCAATACAAATATCCAAAACCTTCCTTGCTTAACACTGCTTCATCTCTCTTCCTGTTTTTTTTTTTTTTTTTTTTTTTTTTTTTTTTTTTTTTTACTGATTTATTTTCTATTTTTGAGGTATTTTCTAGATTATTTAATAACTTGAACCAAGCTGCTAAAAAAAACTTAGAAACTAAAAGAAAACTTTAAATGAACATGATAAAGCTTAAATGAACTGAATCAACAACTAACAAGATTCAAATGAATTTGTCACTTTCACTTGAATTTTGCTAATTATAAATTTAATGAAGAAAACTGAGATTAAAGGTTAAATAAAGTTTGCATTGCATAAATTAAACTGCGTACAACATTTGATTAGCTAAAATTACAACTGGAAAAGGGAAAATTACTACCTACGATTTAACTATTCTAAAACTAAACTACTTCATCTCCTCCACTGCTTCTCTTGCTCTATATAACATCCCAGGGTGTTGTGTGGGTCCCACTGGTCAAATCCCACCAACAATAGCAGCCAATGGATGTCATTTGCCCTCTCACTCAATTTGGCGGGAAAATACTTTTCTTGCAATTGGGGTCTGTGAAGCATAGACTAGAAGGGGGTGGCATTAAATGACCTTGGGATGTGTAATTGGGAAGTATAAGGGTGGTGGTAGCAGAGCAAGTGCTGCAAGGGGGGAAAGATACCAGTGGTATTGGTGGAGGTGGTAATGGCAGGGGTGAAAATGGTGGGAAGGGTGGGTTTGACCGGAGTCAAAGCCAAGGGTGGACTGGGTTTATTATTAAAGGGGCTTGGGTTTGTTTAGTTGGGCTAGGTAAATGGATGGGCCCAAAGTCAGGTTGTGTTTTATTTTTTTGGACTTGGCCTTGTAATATAAAAGGATCCGTTTGGTTTTATGGTTTAACAAGGACCATTTTTGCAAATTTTGGTAAAGTGTAAGGACTGGATTTGGCATGTTTCTAAAATATTCCATGGGGTTGAATATGCCAAGTGATGAATAGTATGAGGACCTGTTTTGACTTTTTCCAATTTTGAGCTTGCAGGGACCATTTCTGTCAATTAACCAAACTTCAGGGACCAATCTTGTAACTTTCCCAATTTTCACACCAAGGGACCATTTGTGAACATTTTAACTTTCCAAGGACCATGAAAGACATGTTGACTTCAAAATATTTTGCTCAGGGGCCATATTTGCCAATTTTGAAACTTGAAGGACCAAATGTGTAATTTTTGCAAACTTGCCATCAAAGGACTTAATATGACTTTTTATGATTTCAAAAGGACCTTTGATGACTTTTTATTGAAAACAAAGGCATAGGGACTAGTTTTTTCAATTCTTGAAAGTTGAGGGACAGAAACTGCCAATTTTTGTAAACTTTGTACGTTTTTCATCTGTTTTTGATTATTTTGCATTTGAAACATGTAAAACACTTTCCTGAGATATTTTCACTATTTTGATACAATATTGAGTGTTTTTAGATGTTTTGGCAGCTCAGAAAAGGTAAAAATGATGAGTATTTACACACTCATCAGTCATCGACATATATTTGAACAACAAGTAAGTCCTCCCCGTAGGTTTTTGTAAATAGTGTTGGATCCACCAATCCTTTAGAAAATTTATTGGCCAGCAAGAAAGTGGACAGTTTGTCATACCACGCCCGTGGGGCTTGCTTAAGTCCGTAGAGTGCCTTTTTGAGTCGGTAAACGTGATTAGGACGCTCAGGATCAACGAAGCCGTCTGGTTGGCTCACATACACTTCTTCACGGAGTTCTCCATTAAGAAATGCAGTTTTCACATCCATTTGGTAAACAACCATGTTCCTGTGTGCAGCATAGGCCAAAAAGATCCGAACAGCTTCATGTCTAGCCACTGGAGCAAAGGATTTAGCAAAATCAAGTCCTTCTAGTTGGGAGTATCCTTTCGCTACCAGACGTGATTTGTTACGTATGACAGTCCCTTCTGCATCAAGCTTATTCTTCCAGACCCATTTTAACCCGATGACAAAGACTCCGTCAGGTCTTTCAACTAATTCCCAGACTTCTAATCTTATGAATTGCTGAAATTCCTCTTGCATAGATTCAATCCAGTTGTCATAAGTCATTGCTTCTTTAATGTTCTTAGGTTCTTCGTGACAAACCGTGAGTGCATAGATACAAGTTTCTCCATCAGTGTGAAGTCGTTGTCTTGTCATGACAGGTGCATCTGGATGGCCAATAATATGAACTAGTGGATGGTCTCGAGTCCATTTGTGTGTTGAAGGGTGTAGTTGATAAGTATCTCGCATGTTAGCAGGATCCAGATTGCGTGTTGACGACTCAGCTATATCAGGAACTGTAGGAGCCGGTGCAAACGGGTTAAAGAACGCATCAGGATCATGCTCTGTGGGTTGTGGAACTGATTGTGGTGTAGGGTCTTCAGCTGATTGTCATGAGTTAGAAACGGTTTGTTCTGTTGTAAATGGTGATGCAATTGGAGGACCGTCTTTCTCAACAGTTGTTGTAGTTTGTTGAGGTGAGTCAGGTACTTGAATGTTATCAGGTTGAGCAGCGGAATTAGGTGTGACCTCAGTAGGACGGTATTCAATTGTGTCATCAAACAGTGGAGGAAACAAGGTTTCCAATTCTTTGCGGTTGAGTGGCAATGGTTCAGCCGAAGATTCCGGAGAGTTAAGACGGTTGAATTCGGGTCCTAAGCTGTGTTGCTCAGAAGCCATTTGTGTGAGTTCATCAAAATTAGCGTGAATGGTTTCTTGAATTTCTCTTGTTCGACGATTCCATATCCGAAAACCTTTAGAATTTTCACAGTATCCAACGAACACTCCGATGTCAGCCTTTGCTTTAAGTTTACCTAAATCATCACGATCATTTTTTGGATAACAAAGTGCTCCCAATACATGAAAGTAATCGATGTTCGGTTTTCTCTTGTGAACAATTTGATAAGGTGTTTTGCGATGGCGTTTAGTGATCGTGCAACGGTTTTGTGTATAACATGCGGTTGAAACAGCTTCCGCCCATAAGTAATCCGGTAATTGAGCATTAATCAACATAGTTCTAGCAGCTTCCACTAACGTCCTGTTGCGTCTTTCAACAACTCCATTCTGTTCTGGGCTTCTAGGAATAGATGTTTGATGTTCAATTCCCACTTTCTCGAAGTATGACCGAAGTGTCTGATTCTTAAATTCAGTTCCATTGTCAGTTCTGACTATTCGTACCGTATTGCGTAGCTGAACTTGAATTTTAGTGAGAAAGGTGATGATCATTGAAGGAGCCTGATCTTTACTTCGTAAGAAATAAACCCAAGTCCATCTGGAGTAATCATCCACAATTACAAGAACATAGCGTTTACCGTTGATACTTTGAACACGCATCGGTCCACACAAATCCATATGAAGCAATTGTAACACATGATTCGTACTATGCTCAGGTTTATTAGGAAAATGAGCACGAGTACTTTTTCCTTGTTCACAGGCTGGACATAAGTGATCTTTGGTAAAACGGAATCTTGGAAATCCATCAACAAGTTTATAACGAGCAAGGTCAATCATAGTTTTGAAATTCAAGTGTGAAAGACGTTTGTGCCATAACCAAGATTTAGTCGATTCCGCTTTGGAGAGAAGACATATCGGAGATGTAGCAATCATATCTGACATTGATATTGTATAAAGGTTAGAGCCACGTGAGCCAGACATTAGATCATTTCCTTGTAAGTCACGAACGAAACAAGTTTTCTCACGAAATGCAACTTCTAGATCCCCATCACAAAATTGACCAACAGAGAAAAGGTTGTGTCCAAGGCCTTCCACATAATAAACACGACTGATTTCAATGTTCCCACTGATATAGTCACCATATCCCATGATTAGAGCGTAATGATCATTCCCGAATCTGACAGTACCAATGAACTTTGAGACAAAGTTGTGCAACAGTTTGAGATTGCCTGTCATATGTCGGGTGCATCCGCTATCAACAATCCAGAGAACAATCTGTACCATCTGCATCACAAGAAGAAGACACGGATGGAACAGAAGTAAGGGTGGAACCCAAAGAAACTGCGGGTTCCTGTTGGTTAGAAGCACATGTATTCAAGAATTTAGGAATCCATTTAAAGTCTGGTTTGTGTTGTAACCAACGTTGCCAATTCCAACTAGTTCGAGCTTTCTTAATGGTGAATTCACTAGTGGTTGGCTGATTCCTAGATTTGTTCTCTGCACTTATGGGGGTAACTTCAACTTCATTAGAAACCGTAGAAGGCGGCTTTCCTAAGATAGACTTAGAAGCAGTAGTGGGCCTAAAAGGAATGCGTGTCATACGTTTCTTATGACGATTAAGTAGAGAATTAGCTATACATTTTGTATGATCACCAGATGATACGCTTTTACGACAAAACACACAAGATGCATTAATATTCAAAACATTCAAAGGTTCATCATTCATTACATTTAGATTTTGATTACAATTTGCCAGATTAGAATCTAAATCTGATGCAACATGAGTTTTATTCAAATTCCTAAGTTGATCTTCTACTTCTTGAGCTTCTAGTGATCCTCTTTTACGTTGCCAGAGCCTATTCTTCCTTTTACTTTTACGCTTGGGTCTGCTAACGCTATTAGTGGAGACTAGTCCTGTAGAAGTGGAGTTATCAACATTAGTGTTTTGAACAACATTTCCTTTAGCAGTTTTGTCTAATTGATACAATCCTGGTGCTATCACTGTGGTGTCAACCATCTTTCCTTTTTGAAGTAGCTTAATTTTCTCTTTCAAATTAATGATGATGTGATTTTTATCCTGAATTTCAGACTCAAGTAAACCATTGCAATATCTGATGTCATCGCGGTTTTGTTGCCATTCGGCGTTTTCAATTTTTAAATCCGCAATTTCTTTCTCGTATTGGAGACACAGACTTTTGAAAGACTCATTGTTTTTGCAAAGTTGACAAGAGTTTGACATGTTTTTATTTTGAAGTTTCAATTCCGTTTCAAGACTTTGAGCTTGACACCATTCAAGCCTTTGTTTGAGTAGACAAATTTCTTTTGAAAACTGTTTTGTCACATCATCATTTGTTATTCTCAGCTTATCATTTTCCTGTTTGAGTGTCTCAATTTCCACATTCAACAAGTTATTATCAACACAAAGATCATCCATAAGCATAGAAGTACCAGATTTATAGAGATCATTCATGATAACAGACAAAATATCAGCATTGAGAACTTGTTCCAAGAGTCGATCAACATCATTTTTTAAAACTCTATTTCTTTGCTTTTGAACCAAAATCTCATTTTCAGTAGAGTTGAAAACGTTTATCATATTTTTTACCTCGTTTTGAAGTTCCTGATCCCAACGTGTATCACAGAGACGGAGGTGTTTGACAATTGGCAACATTTGTTTTTGAAAAATATCTCAATTTTTTTCTCACTCGTAAGCGGACTGAAAAGTTTCAACTTTTATTTCAGAATTGCGTGCAATTGTTTCCTCCAAAATTTCGATGTCTTCCATAAAAGTTTTGTAATAATTTAAGACACGACAACTTTTTGGTAAAGGTGTAAGTTCACCGGATGATGGTAAAGGACCATTTATTTGTGCTACAGTTTGGACAGGGGCCGCATTAGAGGATGAAACATATGACTCTTCGACAAACCATGATTTTTCAGGTAATTCCTTTTGAGTAACAAAAGATT
>JARVZY010001363.1:0-25308 GCA_030686995.1 Artemisia argyi
TTTCATCGTTAAAGGTATTGTGATATCAGAATCTGATTTTGACTTTTTTACAAAAGTCAAGATCTGATCTTGACAAAAGTCAAGATCAGATCTTGACTTTTGTAAAAAAGTCAAAATCAGATTCTGAAAATTTTTTTTTAAATAAAAAATTTAATATCACAATAACTTTTTTAATATCGTAAAAACTTTTTCTTAATAAAAATTGTTAATATCACCGTAACTATCATGCTAAAGTCAAGATCAGATCTTGACTTTTGTAAAAAGTCAAAATCAGATTCTGAAAACTTTCTTTTTAATAAAAAAATTTAATATCACAATAACTTTTTTAATATTGTAAAAACTTTTTCTTAATAAAAATTGTTAATATCACCGTAACTATCATGCTTTCTTAATATCAAAGTTAATTTTTTTTAATATCACTTTAACTTTTTCTTAATATCGTAATATCACGGTTCATTTTTACATGTAAAAAAGCTTAATATCACGGTACCACTCATAATATCGTTAATATCACATTAGCACTCATAATCAAAAAAGAAAAAAATGCTCAGAAAAATCTGAAAAAATAAAAAAAATAAAAGAACACAACTAGAGTAAGGATCGCTGAGAAGGAAAAAAATCAAAAAATCGTTTTCATGATCAATTGGTACCGTGATATTAGCGTCAGATCTTGACTTTTTTACAAAAAGTCAAGATCAGATCTGGAATGGGCGGTCCAGATCCATCCGCACGTCCGCACTAAAAAAATGTATCCGCACGTGATCCTCACTCTATATATATATATATATGTGTGTGTGTGTGTATATATATATATATATATATATATATATATATATATATATATATATATATATTAAGTGTAGTAAGTGTAGATATTTATTTATGAATGTATCTAGCTTTTCAAGCTGAAGTCGAACCGAATTCAATCCTTAGGTTATATTATATTTCAATTTTAATTTGTGTCAGAAAACACATCTTTACAGATAAATCGAGCTTTTCGAGTTAAGCTCAAGCCGAGTTCAAACTTTCTCGATCCCGGATAACATGATCGATAGGGTGATGGAGGCTTGACTGTGATGGTGGTTGATGTGGTGGTTATCTCGAACCAAACAACCGAAGCAAACAAAATCACACCCATTGCCTCCCTTGTCTTGATGACAGTGATGGCGTGTAGGAGCGATGGTTGGTGGAATGACGGCGAGATACGGCGGTGAAGTGTGGCGGTGGTGTGTGAGTCGGTTCTAGAGAGAAGGAGAAGAGATATGAATAACAGAGAGAAGATATATATCTGACTAGTGTTAATTAGTGTTTTGATTTTGGATGAAAATGGGGTGGGATCTTGGGCCACAGATTGAAATTTTGGGGAAAAAGGTGAGCTCCAAATGTTTAACGAGTTGAGCTCAACCTTATGTAAGTTGGATTCGAGTTATTGTTGAGTTCTCGAGCTTGTAAGTGATATAAAATATGTTTTTTTTTTTAATATGTAAGTGTACTAAGTGTAAATAGTTATTTATGAATGCATCAAGCTTTTCGAGCTGAAGTCGAACCGAATTTAATTCTTAGGTTATATTTCAATTTTAATTTGTGTAAGAAAACACATCTTTACAGATAAATAGACCTTTTCGAGTCAAGCTCAAGCCGAGTTCAAACTTTCTCGATCCTAGATAACTTGATCGAGAGGGTGATGGTGGCTTGCTTCTTAGTGTCTGTGACAAACGGTGTACGCCTACTAAGCCAGTGCAACCCATGCATGACCAGTGATAATGGCTAATTCACATGGGTCATGGGTCATGTGCATTAGGTTATCACTGGTCACATTCATTAATATGGGTATTTGACATCATATGGGTCATATGCATTGGGTTATAGTTGCTTAGAGTGTCATGTTACGACACATTCATGACTGTTGACAATTGGTAATTAACATGGGAAATGGGTCATGTGCATTAGATTGTAGTGGCTTATAGTGCGTGTCATGTTATCGACCAATACATTCCTAGTGATCGACAATGGGTAATTAACATGGGTAATGGGTCATGTGCATTGGGTTATAGTGACTTATAGTGTCATCTTATCGACCAATACATTACTGGTGAGCGACAGTGGGTAATTAACATGGGTCATGGGTCATGTGCATTGGGTTGTAGTCGCTTAAAGTCTAATGAAAATGATGCATGACCGGTGATAATGGCTAATTCACATGGGCGACTTTTTTAATACAAAATACACTAAAGGGTGCGCTTGGTTCAAACTTGGAAAAGGGAAAGGGAAAGTGTAAGATAATGGTCGGGAAAGGGAAAGGTAAAGAAAATCAATCCCCCCAAAATATTGGGTAATGATTCATTCCCCAGAATTGGGTAATGGGTCATTGCATTATGCTTTACCAAGCATATTTTTTTATTACCTTTCCCATTCTTCAATTCACCCCCTATAACCCCCTACCAAGCATTAGGGGTGTTCAAAAAACCCGAGAAACCGAGAAACCGCTCAATCCGAAACCGAAAAAAACCCGAAACCGAAGAAACCAAAACCGAACCGAACTGCCCCATGAACACCCCTACCAAGCATGCCCTAAAATACAAATGTAGCTTTAATACATACTGTATTAGTTTTAAAACTTTTACTACTTTTTACATTTAGATTTTATACTTTTAATAATTTTTAAACTTATAATATATACAAAGAGTATCAAACACACTTCACTTTTAAACTTATAATATACATTATACAAAGCTTATCATATACGCTTCACACACTTCCACATAATCCTCTCTTTCTCTATCACAATTATAAAACTCACTCGGTTACAATTGACCAAGTAAACGGATCTAGGGTTTTGATCATTTATTCTCAGTTTTGTCTTACATTTGTTAGAGACTTGTTACTTTATGAATTAGATTTATGTTG
Source organism: Artemisia argyi (assembly GCA_030686995.1). NCBI lineage: Eukaryota > Viridiplantae > Streptophyta > Magnoliopsida > Asterales > Asteraceae > Artemisia > Artemisia argyi. Next base: position 2,908 of record JARVZY010001363.1, read on the forward strand.
TGTTGTTTTTGCGAATAATTAGAGCAAAAGAGATATTAAGGTGTGTTTGGATTAGCTTATTTTGTGTGGTTATCGGCTTATTGAGTTTTGGGAAAGTTAATAATTAGCTCACTGTTTGTTGGCTTATTAGCTTATCCACATAAATAATATAGGCTTATTAGCATCCCCAAATCTCAAAAAGCTGATAAGATCATAAATTAATATAATCCAAATACCCCCTTAGAGCTATTTATTCTTAGGCTTAGGTTGACTATCTGTTATAAGAAGTATGTTGCATTTGTATTGATAGAATAAGGAAGAACATGCTGTGTTGTTTTTGCGAATAATTAGAGCAAAAGAGATATTAAGGTTTACTTGCATTAGCTTATTTTATCTTAGGCTTAGGTTGACTATCTGGTATAAGAATTATGTTGCATTTGTTTTGCGAATATTTAGGCTAAAACACCCAAGTATCAAAGATGAAAGAAGTATCAATGATGGGTGAACAGACACCACTTTCAAGTATGAACATAAACTTGTTTTGGTGTTGTTCATCCATTGTTGATTTATCTTTGCTCTTTGTCAAAATACAGAAACAATTATCAAGTATAATTTGTAGGTTCGATGCTTGAATTTAGTGTCTTCGTATTCCAGCATGTTGGTAGGTTATGTTATTGTTGGCTAGGGTAGAAAGGATGGTAGTTCATTGCATTGTTAATATAAATTTAATATGATTTCATTCATGCACGATTAGCTCTCTAATGTCGTAGAATCTACATAATTGATATGTATGTTCGTCACATCTAAGGGAGCAATATATATGTTTTCTAATAACTTAAAGCTCAATAATTAGGGCAGATCTATCTAGCGTTGTAGATGGTTCCGTTGCTTAATTTGAAAAACGTCTACTACCGTATGTGTGGTTGATCTTGATCACAAGCTTTGGCTCTTTCAATAATGTACCTTGATTAAAACTTTTGTCCGGACAATGAAGATACATTCTTGAAAGTGCCAAAGCTTGTGATCAAGATCAACCACACAAACGGTAGTAGACGGTGTCCGAAAACCAAAGCAATAGGACCATTCTACAATGTTAGATAGATCTGGCCTGATCATTGAGACGTCTTCAATGCGATGATGATATAGTGTGTATTGTTCATGACAGGCCACACTCCTTCATTATCGCATTCAAGATGAGTGATGTTACTTAGACTCTATTCTTTACTCAACATTTCTAGATTGTTTGTATTACTCTATTTGCATTCCATTCTTTTTTATGATCTAAATGAGTCTAGAATTTCAACATACCTTTCCATTCTGAATGCCCAAACATTTCCTTTTGTTTTTTCAACAATCTAGCAATGCGGCTGGTGCAGTCCTTTGCTTAAAGGGAGTTGAAACGACAAAAGGAGATGTAGTGGGTACTCAGAAGGGTTACGTATGTTGGTTTATTGCATTCCATTCGTTTTTATGATCTAAAACCAGCCATCCACCAAGTAATGTTGCCATTGGAGTTCCAAGAACAAAGGTTGTTTCAAACACACCCTGAATTGCAACATTGAATATTTTTGTCCACATCAGTTGACTGTTTTGGCCTTACCTGCATTTTTGGCCTTGGTACTGCAAATACTGTTTTTTTCTCATGTTTGCACATATGAAAAAGTAATGTCATGACTGCACAATTTCACCATGGTTTTGAAAGTCCAATTTAGTAATAAATAAGTTTGGTGAGGGGATTTGGGGGATTTTGTTGCAAAAAAGGTCCCTAAAACGTCCCTCAACACTAAAGGTGATAGCAGCGTAAACTATCTACTAGCAACATTAACTATGTACGTTAACATACCCAAGCACCCCATGTAAATAACAATTATATAGAAACATTATTGGTAACATAATGATTCATACTGAATGATTAAAACATTAAAATAACATAATAATGATTCATATCATCTTACATCAGGCTAAATTCAATGATGATAATTTAAAGTTTTTTGAATGCTTTTGTAAAGATCAACAATGTTTCCACGGATTTCTTCTATTACTTGAGTCCGAAGATCAACTTTGTTCTTAATCGCCAGTATGGTCTCTAGGTCTTTCTTGTTCTGTGCTTCCAACCGCTTGATTCGGTCGTTGTAAAGTTCAATCAACCGTTGTTTGGTACCAAATAGTCCTCTAGAATTGCATTTGTCCCAGCAATATTGGGTTAGGCCGTGGATTTTATATTTTTCTGGCATTGGAGGAGGAGGAGAAGTATCCCTTAACGAAGGAGGAGGAGAAGTATCCCTTGAACGTTTTGTTTTCTTTGAAGCAGGATTTGAAGATGATGAAGTCATTGCAGTTCCAAACAAAAATTGAATACGTAATGAAAAGATGAAAGAAGTTGGTTGTAATTCCTTTGTATTTATAGGCACACAAGAGTTGCAATGTCACAACGTTTAAGTGTCACAACGGTTTACAAAGTGTCACAACGATTTACAGTTACTTTTTTACAATTACACCGGTTTACAGTAATTTATGCCTAGCAGCATTAAGTTATGCCAAGCAGCATTAAGTTTTGAGTTACTATAACTCTTCATGGTTTCATTTATTTGACTTTATGTAATCCTTTTTCTTGTTCCCTTGTTGTACCATCATGCTTCTCACCTAATTCTTGATTTCTTTCTCAACAAAATCTAAATTCTTATTTCATCTATCAACCAAGTAACATAAAAAAAAGGTGTTGGATCTCTTTATTAATCAGGTCATAACAGTGTTGAAGTAAGTTTGCCAATTCAGGGAGTAAACACTGTCACAAACACAAATTTTACACAACTACTAACTAGATTAATACCATTATGTTTATTTTTACTATATTTTCTAACATTTGAAACCACTTACAATGCATTTGTTTGAGATCTTTGTTTGACTTTTAGGATGATCCAGAGGAGGAATGTGATTGGTACAAGATGTATTTGTTTGAGATCTTTGTTTGACTTTTAACAAAGCATCATAACATAGTCAACAAAGTAAAATAACATAATAAATCAACAAACAGATAACATAATTAATAATATAACATTAAAATTGATAAAAAAAACATAACATGACATGATAAAAACATAACATTAAAATTCAAAGGAACATAACATGGTTGATAAAAAACTTGAAAGATACTCTAAAGTCCCTTGCCAAATGCGTGCTTGTTGAAAAGCTTGAGCTTCGCTTCGGCAATCTTCTTCTTCAATTCCAAAAGCTCGATAACGTCGGACTTTTGAAGCTTCTTAAAATACTCCAAACACTTGAATATCTGCACCGAAGGACGCACAAGTTCCATTTCAGCCATGTACTTGTTCCTTTGAATAACAATATCAAGCAACTCTTGATATGCCTTAAACAGATCTTTCGCATACTTCACATCACGTTGTGTCTCCCTATCAAAATACACCATCATCTTGTATGGTAACTCAATTAAGTTAGCAGCCGCTTCAAATTCCTGAAGAAGCACAAATTGAGACATTCTTACACCCTTTGATACTATTTATGTTTTACTGTTTTTGTTTACTGGATGAATGAGGAAGTTACTTGGGTTATAGCATATAAATAGGCGGGGTAATTACATGTGAAAATATTTTTTAGGTGTGTTCGGGTAATAAATGCTAAGCGTTTGGGTTACCAACATACACATCCCAAAATTTCCTAGCAACATTAATTTATGCCTAGCAGCATTTAGTTATGCCAAGCAGCATTAACATAATTAAAGTAGATTACAACTACTTCATTTTGTTTAACTTGATGTTTTAACTTTATTTCGTTTGTAAATACAAGAATTTTAATTAGATTATAACTTTTACATTATAGTTTTAAGTCATTGTTACAAACATTTAAAACTACAATATTAAAACAACAAATCTTTATAAATTTTAAAAAAATAAAACAATCCTATCTAAATTCATTTTTCAACTAACTTAATCTATTTTTAGGTAATGATTAACATAATTAAAGTAGACTAGAACAACTTCATTTATGTTACAAGGATAAATGTGTACATGGTTAATGGTCACATATAATACCCTTATAACGTGGCCATAATCATGATTTAGATACACATTTGTGATATGGTGTGACTATTGTAAAGCATATAGTCACATGATCGTGCTACAAATATATGTGACTATATAGATTAGGATTTGGAAAGCAAACACACACTAAACTTTAGACACACATATTAACTTACGTGACCATATGTATTGAATTTTCGTTACGCTTAATCATGTTTGTATGGTTTAGTGTGACCATATATGACATTTGGTCACACTCTTCAAGTGTGTGACATATATTTGTCACTCTTAAATAAATATCGTGACTAACGTTTCAAACTGAATTTTTAGTTGTCACACATTTCAAATTCATATGTGGCTAACTATTCAGCAAAGAATAGCAGTCACGTTTATATAATGTGTGACAAACTTGACTATATAATTTAGCTAAATATGCAAGTACTTCATGTGACCATATATCTTTTTTGGTCAAACTGTTCAATTGTGTGACATATATTTGTCACATATGTATATCTGTAGTGTGACTAATGTTTCGAGCTGATTTGTATCAGTCACACGTCCCGAATTAAAAGTGACTAAAATGTCAAAAAATATTTACCAGTTACCCTCTAGTCACATATATACACTACTGTGTGACATATATTTTACGAAATGGTTACACAAGTCGGATCAAGTGTGACTGTTTATTTAAGGCTGGTACATTTAGTCACGTAAATATGTTGTTATGTGGCCATTCGAAATACGCTATGTGTGACGAAAGGCCATATTTTTACTAGTGAAGGTAAGTAAGTAGCAAAGATGACAAAATAATTTGTTAGATTTTGCATAATATAATCTAATTATATCTTACAATTCCATTTTGTTGATAAATACTTGTGTAGTGGACGGAATCGTTCACCTACTCGAGATAAGCGTTCTTATTAATTTTTTATGTGGTTGGACTATTGCATACTAGATATAGATGATGGTTTCAGTTATACCAATCCTTTCCAATCTGCTATGCCAATATCAGGCATCATGTCAGCGGTTTCGCCATCGGTACAAACAATTTGTCATACATTAGATGGTTCATATTTGTGCGGGTAAGACCAGTTTTCAGTATTATTAATAGCAGTTGTAGTGCTATAGATTTGCGTATATCCTTAGTTGTATTCATTTTTCGTATTTTATATCCATTGCAGCCATTAATTACAGTCATATGTGTACAATTAAGGCGCATTTTGCCAGAAACAACAAAGGCCTAAAGTCTGTAAACCAAACAAAATCAAGGTTCCAAACACGTCATTCAGGGTTGAGCCTGCTGTGAAGCGAACGTGGAATGATGTTCTTTGTCGCATAAGCAAGTAGCTCAGACAAATGTCCTGCATTTGTACCTGATATCCAATCAATTTCAATGCCAACAGTCTTGTAATTAGCCTACACAAATCCTCATTTTTTTGTTCAAAAAGATGGCAACCGATTCATAATAGAAGAACTCACTTCTGTAAGTTATACCATCTTTTGTTCATCTGTTCATTATATCTCGACACTACTTTTTTATGAAATCGGCCTTACCTATAGTATTGATCATATATACTTATTACAAGAGTTGTCGTTAGTTAGAATGGAGATATGTTACATGTTAATATGTCCGTGTATTTGTCATATGGCCGCTGTTCGAATCTTATTATTTTTTTTGTTACTTTGATAAACGTATGTTTTATTTAGTTTAATTGAACTACACTCAGACTAATTAGTGTAAACTTGTACATTGTCATTAGTTAATTAAACCGGCGTATTATATTGTGACACGATATTAACGGTACCTATTCTCATCTTATTTATTTTTAACGACCATGATAAATGTAATTTGATGACTATTATGTTATGTTTTCTGTGGTGATATATCTGTAACTTTTAAGTCATTTTATTGGTGGACATATTGCTCATATGGTTACTTCTGAAATATGTTCTTTCCATAGGTGGCCGGAAACATTATCGAACCCACTAACAGACTATGCCACTCACGCCACAGTTTGAGGCTTTTTCTACCAAGAAGACCCTAAATTTAAGTCCAATTCATTAATACATAGACTTGGTCTCGACTGTTACGAAGGCTGCGTTTGCCATTGGTTATTAGAAGTGGCGATTTTCTGGGTGAAACCAACTTGTGTCAGAAAGAAGTTTGCATTTAAAGTTGAAGATTCCAACTACAATATTTCACATAACTACGAAGTCTACACTGTGCAAAAGATGACAGACAATGATAAATAAAGAATGTACTGCTGAAAAAACGATTGTCGGAAAACGTATCTTTATCAAAAATTATGGTACTTTGCAATTAAGTTTTTGCTTATTTAAAGTTCGTTGGGTTTGGTAATGAGTCAAAGATCATAATTGTTATTTTAGATGTAGCAAAATGGACGGGCTGGTTAATGGGTGAAAATGGATTGAGTTAATCCACCAATGTTTTGTTGCCGCCTTTTTTCATATATACAAGTTTAGATTGTTATATCTAAATCCAGTTTTATGCAATAAAGTTTAATTATTTTGTAACAGGAATCCACCTCTTCATCATTTGGGATAACATAAGCGAACCTGTGAGGAGTTGCACAATAACATTTGTCGGGATAATTGAAAGTGACACTTTTAAAGTTACCCCTGTTCTTTTTCCCTCAGTTACGGCCTGAATTAAGCCCGATCATTTACTATATGTGTAAGGGTAAAATGAGGCACAATATATCATTTGAAAGTTGCGATACCAAGCTAATTAGTACCTCAGGTATTTTATTGTTAAATGAGACCGAGTAAGACCACTATAGTTTTGTTGAGTTGTTGTGTTCTTATTGTAATTTTTTGTGGTATGTTTGTTTTAGGCTATAAGAAGTTTAATGGAACTAAAGATGGCACTGTTTCTGAAGACTCATTGTAACTTTGTAAGTTAACCCGTATGTTGCTTTCCCTTTTTTGAAAGTGTAGAGGCTTATGAAAATTGCCTAATGGAATCTTTAAATTTCTTTTATGGCAAAGAAATATAGATTAGTAAGCAATTATGGAAAATCTGAGCTTCAATCAAGTGAGACATCAAAAATGTATGACCAGAGTTCTGGAGATTATTCCTTTAGTACCTTCTTTAGTGAAACCAGGAAAGCATGTGCCCAGAGATGTATTTGTTGATCTAGAACCGAGTGTCATCGATGAAGTTATGAGTGTAATCTATAGACAACTCTTCCATCCCGAACAACTCGTGTTTGGCAAAGAGGATGCTGACAATAACTTTCCCCGTGGACTCTTTCTAAAAGAAAGCAAACAGTCAACTAGAGGGAGGTACTCTTTCTAAAAGAGTTATTATATTGTTTTCTGTATTAGTAATATCCATCATTTCTACCATTTAATACATGATTTTTATATCATGTTATCTCACTAAATTTGATCCAGTTGTCCTCTAGATATAGTTATTTATTTATTTATTTATTTTTATTTTTTCATTTTTCCGTTTTGAAGCGTTGGATATAAAATATAACCAGAATTGATCCATTTGTAAGTAAATGGGCAAAAATTGTCGCCTCTAACTTTGGGCATCTTTTTCATGCAATATGCATATATTCATCTCAAGTCGGGATATGCCTTCCTTGTTGGGTGGGGGGATCGGTACCAAAAAGGTACACGGACTTGAGATGGTTCCGCCAAATAAAGAGCCAATGTTTATCATGCAAGCAAGAGGCTGCTTCTTAACTCTAGATGTCTTACAATGATGATAATTAATCTAATGACGCTCACATGAAACTTTTTATTTTTATTATTTTTATTTATTTATTTCACGAATGATCTCTTATTGTGATTTTGTGATGATTCAGGGTTGGTTTATGCTGGCTTTGAATTTGAGCACTGATGATGGCCGTATATTTGTGAACGCAAAGCAGTATAATGGAATAATCATGATTGCATGCCATGGCAAAAATGATTAAAAAGGCTTCAAGATGTCGAAAGGTATGTTTATAATGTGACTTTGCCTTTTTTACTCTCGGGGTACTCTCCCACTTATTTGAGATCTGATATTTATTTTGTGGTTATACACAACCATATATGCACCTATCACGACATCTTAATGCAAAACGCAAGGCCAGGAGGGTGTCGGGGGCATTTCTTAAACGCAAAAAAAGAAGGAAAATGTTAAAATTTGAAATCTGAATTCAAAACTGAATGACCGTCAAACAGAATCTCAAAGATATGAGGTTTTGCAGTCATCATTTTTAATATGTTCAATATTTTAAATAAATTAGAATTACAAAGTTTGTTGCAATTTACATTGTTAATCTATTATAAAACCATTTGTACTATCTTTCTTTTCTTACAAACAATTTTTTAAAACTAGCCGATCATCGGCCAGGCCTGGAAGCTAGTATTTCATATGGCATAAGTTTAAGGACCACCGGTGAAATTTACTCTTATTTTATTTCATTCGACTTTCGTAGGAGGGGGGAAAGTGACGAAGGGAACTGACGACAGACGAAGTCACAAAACAACAAACCAAATAGGAATCTTCTAAAAAGAAAGCAAAAACAAAAGCAAAACAAATAAACATTGAAAGCATTGACTTACCATTGACGATCAAACTCCACTTTATATAAACAGTCTAGTGAAGCAACAAACACACTTATTTTTCGCCGATCATCATTATCCCTCTGGTGAATATCTCTTTTTCATATACATTTTCATTCTAGTTATATTTATATGATTCCTTATTATTAATTTTGTAACTCATAGTTTATAGTATCACTGAAATTGGGGTAAATTATAATGCGTGTTAGTTTGTTTCTTATCTAAACTTACTTATCAGCATCGCAGCAAAGCGACCCGCTTCTATAAAACAATAAATTACTATAGTTTTACGCATAGTGAAAGTGAAAATAATACTAGTTTGATCAGGAGTTAATTGGAGTAGTAAAATGTGCTTTTGTGTATACCAATTAATTAGTAGTAGTAAAATGTTAATTGGATTTTTACCCAAGCTAACTTATTTAATATCTATTACTGTATTGTTTGTTGTTGTGATGTATATCTTAAGGAATGTGTTTTTATGTTTAGTGTTTGTTATAGTAATTTTATGTATCTTTTTATGTTTAGTCATCCTTCTTTATTTATTTATTTATTATTATTTTTTATTTTATTTTTAGTACTATTTAAAGTTATGGTTTCAATTTTTAAGTGCTAATTTGGTGATTTTATAGGTAGATTAAAGGCTGTATTTAATGTGTAGCACTTTAGAGCATTTTGCATTTTTTTTTCCCTAAACAATACTTTTTAAATGCTACTTGAAGAAGCATCTAGGATTTTTTATTTTATTTATTTATTTTTTATTTTTATTTTTTTTTATTATTATTTTTTTTTTCTGGTTATGTTACACTCTATAATAACTGATACATCTACCTTACCGAACATATTTATAAGCAGTTTTGCCAAACATACCCCAAGTGATTAATGGTATATAGTGTTTGGATGAAGTCATGAAACTGCTTATGTAGTTGTTAATAGTAAAAACAGTTTAGAATAAGTTAGCATGTTTTAATCGTATAAAGCAGCTTAAAATATGAATCCCAAACACTCTCAAGGTACTAGTCAAGTTATATTGATTTGAATGTGCATTTCCGTGATCATTGAGTTGATATTGCTTATTACTGAATAAGTGACTATGGTTAAGAGATTAAATCTGCCTTAAAAAAACATATCAATGGGGTAAATTTGGCAAAAAGTACTTTTGTTTGCCACCGAACAAAGTAAAAAGGGCATGTTTGTCATGATCTTTTGGAGAGTCCTTATTTACTACTCAACTATTTGCTTAGTGTCATATAACAAGGCTTCAAAAGATATGTGGTAATTTAGGATGGTTATTCACTGTTTTTAACTTGCATAATCATAGTTTATGTTTTTCCTTTGATTGATAAGTATTCATATTTTTTTCATGAAAAATGTGCTTTAAATGTAATTTTAGTTTTAGTTGTAATTGTAGTCACTGATTATACATTTTATAATGTTAAATTACAGCTGAAAACAACGCTATTCGATGGTTAAGACAGTCGACGTGTATGGATTTCCCGGATTAGAACCCGCAGACAAAATCAAGACATTTCTAGAAGGGCATACGGGTATTGGTAGTATCGAGGCTCTAGAGGTCAAACAAAAAAATGGAGGGAGACGAGCGTATGCAACAGTCCAGTTCACAACCAGAGGAGAAGTAGATTACATTATAGACTTGGCTAGTAGGCGTTTATGGTATGGTACATCTTATTTGAAAGTTCGGGAAAGGGATATGGACCTTTGTAAAGAAACCTAGACACTATGCACTCGAAATGGATGGTGTAACTCTTCACTTTGGTTGCCAGGTGTCAAAGCAGGTTTTGTCGGTGTTACATACAATGAAAAATGCATCAGTGAAATTTGGTTTTGGAGCAAGGAAGTTGTACTTTGGTGTCACAGAATATGGTGCTAGTTACAAGCTGCAACTCTCGTATGAGAATATATGGCAAGTTCAGTTTCATCGTCCGTGTGGCCTTACTTCAAGTTTTCTTGTTATTCAGGTCAGTTGTTACTGTTAGGGCTGTTCAAACTCAGCTATTTGATATTTCGGATTCGGATACTCTATTTTGAAATCTGATATTCGTATCCCGAATTTCGAGTAAGCCGAAAATACGAATTTCATAATTCTGTACTCTTATACAAGTTTTTTTTTGAAAACTCAAATGTATTTATTACAAACTAAAAGAAAAACAATATGAAAGAAATGTAGTTTTCTGGATTTTTGGATATTTAGATACAACGTATGTTGTTTCTTCTGTTTGTCTTGTGATTTTAAATCAAAATGTGAATATGTTTTATCTTGTGTCCCTCACTAATAAAACGTACTTTTTAAGATCTCTTAAAGACTATTCAATAAAACAAATACACTAATAAATACGAAGCTAGTGTATTAGATAGATGTTTATGCAGTTAATAAACTAAAAGTATTGCCATGTAATAAAACAAATACACTAATAAGATTTACAAGCAGAATCATTATGTTTGAATAGTTTGGTCCCTCATTTCATGTTTCATAATTGGCATCAACATATCTGATTCTATGTACTAATAAGATAAAGCATTAGAGCTTTATTATATTTTTCTTAGAGCTAAGTCAAATCCTCATTTTATCTGTAGCTATTTGGTGCTCCTCGAATTTTTAAGAAAGTTGAAAACAACGTGTTCAGCTTCTATCGAGAAGAGCCTGATGATCAGTGGGTTAGAGCTACTGACTTTACTTCATCTGCGTCAATTGGTCAATCATCTCATTTGTGTCTAGAACTTTCACGCGATATTGATCTTAATCTTCGTGACTACTTCCCATACTACGAAGAAAGTATCAGTCCATTCAATCTAAGGACTGGTCATAGTTTTTCTCAAAGGTCAGACGCAAAGCTAGTCCCAATAGTAGGTCCTGCCCCAGGTGTTTGTCTTCCTTACAATATTGTTTTCAAGATATGTGCATTGGTTCAGCATGGTTGTATTCCGGGACCCGTACTTGATTCCAAATTCTATGAGTTGTTGGACCCACAAAGGCGAGAGCGAGACTTGGCTTCAATTGAATACGTTCTTGAAAAACTTTATTATTTGAAAGATTGTTGTTATGAACCTGTGAAGTGGATCACTGAAGAATACCGGAAAAATAGTATCCGGAAAATTAGTAGGCTAAGAGCCCCTGCTATCTCATTAGATCCTGATGCTGGTCTTGTGTATGTGAGACGGGTTCAAATTACACCATCAAAGGTGTACTTCTGTGGGCCCGAGATTAATGTGTCCAATCGGGTTTTACGCCATTATTCAGATTATATTGATAATTTTCTCCGTGTATCGTTTGTTGATGAAGAATTGGAGAAACTTTATTCAACAGATTTATCCCCACGTGCAATTAGTCAAAATGCTGAAAGTAAAACTGGTATTTATACAAGGATTTTGTTGATTCTTAAGGATGGGATTGTAATAGGCGAGAAGAAATTTGAATTTCTTGCTTTTTCATCGAGTCAGTTACGGGATAATTCTGCTTGGATGTTTGCTGCAACTGGTAGAGTCAACGCTGCTAGTATAAGAGAATGGATGGGTGATTTTAGCCGCATTAAGAATGTTGCAAAATATGCTGCTAGACTCGGTCAATCGTTCGGTTCATCAAAGGAGAGTTTAAGTGTTGCACAATATGAAGTCGAAAAAATTTCTGATGTTGAAATAGTTAGAAATGGTACCAAGTATGTTTTTTCTGATGGCATCGGGAAAATATCTGCTGCATTTGCTCAACGTGTTTCGAAAAAATGTGGGTATGGATTTATTCCTTCTGCTTTTCAAATTCGATACGCGGGGTATAAAGGTGTCGTGGCTGTGGACCCCAGCTCAGACATGAAATTATCGCTAAGAAACAGCATGTCCAAATTTGAATCTGATAACACAAAGTTAGATATTCTTGCAATAAGTAAATATCAGCCGTGTTATATGAATCGCCAGCTCATCACACTTCTTTCTACTCTTGGGGTTCGGGATTATGTCTTTGAAAGGAAGCAAAAAGAAGCAGTTGACTTACTAGACGCGATCTTAAAAGAGCCACTGAAGGCACAAGAGGCGTTAGAGTTGATGTCACCAGGAGAAAACACCAACATTATGAAGGAAATGCTTTCGTGTGGGTATAAGCCAAATGCTGAACCATTTCTTTCAATGATGTTGCAAGTATTTCGTGCAGCAAAGTTGCTTGAAATCCGTACTAAAACGAGAATTTTTGTTCCTAAAGGAAGGGCAATGATGGGATGTTTGGATGAAACCCGTACACTTGAATATGGTGAAGTTTTTGTGCAATATTCAGGTGCAGGAAAAAGGCCATTGAGTGATGATCATAGTGGAATCATGTCAAACGAGTGCAAAAGTGTTGTTGGGAAAGTGGTGGTTGCTAAAAACCCGTGTTTACATCCTGGTGATGTACGAGTCTTGAAGGCGGTTGATGTTCCAGCATTGCATCATATGGTGGATTGTGTTGTTTTTCCTCAGAAAGGACAAAGGTATTATTTTTATGCCATTTGCTATAGTATCACTGTATGTTTATGTTTGGATTGTCTTTTGCTACTGTTCATACCTAATTACATGGGAATCTGATTACAGGCCTCATCCAAATGAATGTTCAGGAAGTGATTTAGATGGAGATATATACTTTGTGTGCTGGGATCCGGATCTAATTCCACCTAGGCAAGTCGAGCCAATGGATTATACCCCAGCTCCAAGTATTGAACTGGATCGCAATGTTACTATTGAGGTACATATGCTTTACTATGAATACTCTTAACTTCATTCTGGTTCTGTTACACAAGTTTTGGCTTCTTTTCGCTTCCTATTGCGCAACGTTTTGAAGCTATTTTACTGCAGGATCTTGGGCACTTTTGACTTAAATGCATAAAACTGAGGTCAATTTTGGCTTTTTTTAGTTAATGCCTTGGGTTTGTTTGGGAGAAGTACATATCCAAACAAGCTAAAACCAAAAACTGCTAAAGAAATAGCAAATCAAACGGGCTGGATTTGGTTGTGTTGATCCACTAACGTATTGCCATATTTTGTCGAATCTCATAACATAATTAATGTTCCATGACTTGATTGTGACACCTGTACTACTCGGATATGTTTGGTGCCACGTTTTCTTATTTTTATTAATACACATTTAAATTTTGATAGTTTCATTTTATATATTGCTTAATAAAAATCGCAAGAAAATTTAAAAAATCTGTGGGAACCTGTTTGACCTTTTTTATAAAATTTTCCCATTTTGACCCGTTACCCTATCTGCCTGTTTTGCCACATCTACCGGTTGTTTGATGTAAGTTATAAGATTATGTATAGAGGTTTGTTTTTTTCTTTTACTTTAATCTTATTAGAATCTTTTTTCTGTGATATCCACTTCAGGAAGTCGAGGAGTACTTCACAAACTACATTGTCAACGACAGTTTAGGAATAATTGCAAATGCCCACACAGTCTTCGCAGACCGGGAACCCCTAAAAGCAATGTCCAGACCTTGTGTAGAGCTTGCAAAGCTCTTCTCAATTGCTGTTGACTTTCCTAAAACTGGTGTCCCAGCAGAAATACCCGCAGATCTTCGTGTCAAAGAATATCCAGATTTCATGGAAAAACCTGACAAAACCACATACCAATCAGGAAATGTAATTGGGAAACTCTTTCGGGAAGTCAAAGACATCGCACCACAAAACAGCCCGGTCAACCCCTTTACACGTGAGGTGGCGAAACAGACTTATGATACTGACATGGAAGTAGATGGCTTTACGTACTATCTTGATGAAGCCTTTGACTTTAAAACAGAATATGATTACAAACTCGGTAATCTGATGGATTATTATGGAATAAAGACGGAGGCCGAACTATTAAGTGGTAGTATTATGAAAATGTCAAGATCTTTTGACAGAAGAAACGATGCTGAAGCAGTTGGTTTAGCTGTTAAGTCGCTAAGGAAAGAAGCCAGAAACTGGTTTAAAAAGGATAGGGGGGATTTAGATGACGGGGATGATAATGTCTACGCAAAAGCATCTGCTTGGTATCATGTCACGTATCATCCGGATTATTGGGGTAAGTACAACCAGGATATGACACGTCTTCATTTTTTGAGTTTCCCATGGTGCATTCATGATAAGCTCATTGAGATCAAGAGACGTAAAGTGGTTCTCAAAAGGTATGTTGACTGATTGGCTTCAAAGGCAGTTTAATACCGCACTGAATGTGGTATGACTATGTTCTTCAAGTTACCACGAGGTAAAGTTGGACTTGGTTTAAGCTATGTACGTACCTGCGCAACTGTCAAGGTGTCATAATGTCAGTTATTAGATTGTGTTTGTTTAAGTTTGAGTTTGATGTGAATATTGTTATTGCTTTTACTGTTTGAGGTCTCTCGCTAGTAACTTTTGGGCCAACTGATAATAATCCAGTCTTGGCTATCAGTGCAATTTGGAACTTGGTTTGATCAGCATGTAAAATACTATGCAAGTTTAGTGCCTGCTTTTTTTTACTTTCCTTCCTTCCCTTTTTTAGTTTA
Source organism: Artemisia argyi (assembly GCA_030686995.1). Classification (NCBI taxonomy): domain Eukaryota; kingdom Viridiplantae; phylum Streptophyta; class Magnoliopsida; order Asterales; family Asteraceae; genus Artemisia; species Artemisia argyi. The sequence continues at coordinate 18,005 of JARVZY010001363.1, forward strand.
TTTATTTTATTTTATTGATTTTTGATTGCTTAAATTAAGGTTTAGTTAGGACTAGTAATACTAGTTAGAGCCAACAACCTGATCGAAGAACTTCCGTTTCAAGCGAACGTGATAAATGATACTACGTAACTCTGATCTGTTTACTAAAAAACCATTTGAGTCTGGAACAGAATCTGGATTACTTGACGATTATCTGTTGATGTATAAAAGAATGTTCAACTTTACTGTGCACATTTGATCATCGTGACAAAATCTATCGTAATCAAGTGCATTCGTGTTGTCGATGAAGAAATGAAGAGCAAATTCTCTATCTAGACTAGTCGCTTAACTTTTTTACCTTTTCTAGACAAAAAAAATAGTGTTCTTCCCAAATTAACCGAGCGACTTGCGACTTTTTTTTTCTTTTGATAAAAAGTCGCCAAGTGGCATGTACTTTTTCTGCATATGTAAGCTATAAAAGGATGTACTTTTTGAGTAACCTAAGTTAAGCAATTTTTTTATACTTTGAGCGACCTTCCATTTTATCATTTTCGAGTAAAAATGCAAGACCCGAAATATTTGAACTATAATTTTTACGCCATTTTAAAATTATCCTAAGTTCGAATAATAAATAATATGTCATTTGAAAACTACCTTATAAAAAAAATGCATAATATAAGTTAATCCTAAACTAACTAAATTATAAACTAGTAACTAAACTAATTTACCTCCTAGCACTAACCGATTTTCCCTAGCCTTTCATATATGTTGTGTCGTGTGGAATAAAGATTATAAGAAACACAAAATCTATTCCTTAATATGAAAGATATTATACTCCCATTGACCTCATCACTGTACACGGTGTTGCCATATCTTATAAACACGTTTCACCTTTTTACACAAACCGTATATCTATCTTTTATACCATCTTTTGTACACGTATCTATTCAAAGCCAGAAACACACATTCACATACATCCTTTCTTTGCTGCCAAGAAAAGAAGAGCAGGTCGTGGGATTTCATTGTAGGTTCGAGCCTAGTTCTTTGTTCCATCGTTTTCTATTTCTAGTTGACACACAGGTTTGGGGTCTTTTCTTTTCTGTTTTCTATTTGACATATTACAGATTTAAACAAGAAAAATCATGCTAAGAAACCAAACTGAACCATGGTTTTACCTATGTTGTTGTCTCGTTAACAAAATTTCATAAAATCATAAACATATGCGCTTATGTGAACCTGTTTTGATGTTCGTTTTGTGACATGTTTGACACCCTTGTTCCAGCATACGTCGACCCATATCACAACCTGTATGAGCCTAATTAATCAGCCTAAAAGGTCACATGAAAATCATGAAACTATACGCCTATGTTAGTCTTTGATGTCGATTTTGTGGGCTGTTGGTGTCGGTTTTTGTGGACTGTTTTGGATATCCTTTTTCAGCCATTGGTCGACATGGTTATAACCACTTTGCAAGCCCTAAAATCTGTGATAAATGATCATTAATGATGCGTGTGAAACCTGGAAAACCTAGGCTGTTTTATCTTGCGAATACTATAATTTTTTGTGAAGGTTAGTCGCGTTTTTAGTTCGTTAAAAACTGGTTCGCGTGGGCTGTTTTTGGTGTGATGTTTGAGTGAGTTTAGAACCTGGTTATCACATGTTGCTATCGTATATTAGTGGTGTTGTATCACGTTTGTTGCTGCCCCGTTTAAACCCTCGCACCAGCCTTTAAAGTTGCCTCACCACATGTCCTTTTTCCCTAATTTTGCCTCGCTAATGTCCTGGTTTCGTTGGAGTTGTTTGCCGAGAGTGATATTGGTTTTGTCCTTGTGTTTGCTCACTGAAGTACCACCAAGAGTGTGTTTGGTTACTGCCTTGTATCTCGATGTGGATAGGGTCACCGAGGTCGGTCTACGATGCTCGCGATCAAATAGAACTTGGCGTAGGTCATTGACGTTGCACTTAAATAAGAAATAAAGAAAGACATAAAGCATGCATAGTAAATAAATTAAGATATTAAGTTGTAGGCTTTTATGTAAGCATGAGACATGCATGCAAATATATATGTGAAATACATATTCGATATGGCTAAATTTAGCCTAAACTTTGACTATTTTCACATTAGGCCCTAGATTTTGCTAAAATGACATATAAAACCTTAAACTATGATATTTGTCGTGTTAAACCTTTAAGTTAACCTATTATCTTTGGCTAATTAATGATTATTACCCTAAAGTACTAATTACGGAAAATTACTAAAAATGGAAAGTCTCAAAAATAGAAAGAAACCTAAAATGTGTGATCTAATTAAAATGAGCTTATAAGTAATACGTGATCATTAATTCGTATAGGTTCTGTGAAGGAGTAGCTTCGGTTTCTGTTTGCTTTTGAGATATTTTGCTTGCTGTGATAAGGTACAGATATTCTACCATTTTTCAGCAAGGGTGTTCTCTCTCTCTCTCATGACTTTTCGATCCTTAACTTTGATTCATTTTCTTTGATATGCTTCGTTGATATGATCCTTTGCTATGATTCGTTTGATGTGATCCTTTGATATAATTCGTTGATATGCTTCGTTAACATGATCTTTGATATGCTTGATTATATGATATGATTTGATTCGTTTCGTTCTTATGCCCGAGTTTTTAACTACTCATGGAGGTACCATGGGTGTGTCATCGAGGCACCGATGGCATGACACTTTCTGTGGAGGTGTGATTGATCCACGGCGTCCCCATTCGATATGATATGTGATCACTTGGCCATTTAACGTATGTGTAGCCCTCTCATGCGAGCAGGACCATGTATGATTTTGTTTTGCAGGGGGCATATGGATGCATCCTAGGCTTTGTTTCGTTTCGTTTCGTAGCGTGATGGTTGTACGTGCTCTGTACCCACACACCTTCGGGAGTGTGCGCGGCTCCATGTACCGAGAGTTGTCTCTCTCCGTATCCTTTGATATGTGGTATTGAGAGGTCTTCCTTCTCCGTATCCTTTGATATGTGATTATGTGATTTCGAGACCTATTCGAGTGGCTCGGGTAGGTCGGTTCGTGGCTTTCCTATATTTTGCTATGTCTATTCGAGTGGCTCTAGTAGACATGCCTTTGTTGATACGTGCTCATTATTTCTCCTATGATTATGCTTATGTGATACCTCTTTGACGTTTCATTTCCTTGTGACTTGTGATACACTATGCCATCTTTGATCTTTCTTCATTTCATTTGCTTATTACTTTGCTTTGCATATATATCTGTTCACTGAGCTTTTTAAGCTCAGCCGCGTTTTCTTTTCCATGCGGCAGGTAATTAAGCGGGGCATCGGGCATGAGTGATGAGAGTAGGAGCTCGGAAGACCATGCTTAGATTTTCCTTTGGTTATGGAATTATGTTTAAGACTTATGTTTCGGATATTTCATTTCAGTTCAGTTGGGATTTTGTAAGATTTGGAAGTCAAAATGTTTCTTGACTTATTTGTATGTATATTAAGTCTTCCGCTTGTGTTTTTATGCTTTGTATGACACCATAATGTGACATTTTTGACCCTTACCGGGTTGGGGTGTTACAAAAAAAGTTAAACATCAGATATTAATATTTTATTCTTTTTGTCCCCCAACAACAATCAAGCGACCTAAACAATTTACGGCTATGTACTTTAAGCGATTTTTTTTTGCCTTTCTAATGTTACATTTTGTACTTCTTTTTGAAAAAAGTATAAGTATTTTAATTTATTTTTAACACATTTTTTATAAGAAGTAACTTGAATTTTTTATTTGTTTATTATTATTATTTAAAAAAAAAAAAAAAAAAAAAAAAAAACACACAAAACACTTTCACCTATAATAGTTCTCATCTTTAAGATCTATTTTTTTACGTTTGAAGATCAAGATTGGGTGTGTGATTATCGAACGACATATAAACGTGTTTTTCGAGCGACACCCAAACACTACACCCATCTTCTTCGATTGTTGTATACTCGAGCTCCTAACTTTAATAATGTTTTATATTAGGTATTTTACTGTTATTTTAACTCTTATACTTTTATTTTTATTCTAATAATCATGCATTTTGTAATCGAGTTACTTGATGTATGTGTTTTTCTTGTTTGTTATTACTGTATTTTACAGCAACTAGATTTGGTTATTTTTGCAAATATGATGTCTCTTTGTTTGCCCCAAAAATATGAGCATTTATGTCTATTGGTGTACTTTGTAATATAGCATTGTTTAATGCTATCAATGTAACGTTAAACTGTCAAACAAAGCTAAAAATATGAGCATTTATGCATATTGGAGTGCTTTGATTCTAAAGTAACTAGAAGGGTGCCCGCGCAATGCGGCGGCTGGTACCGGTGACTATGCTTGTGGTGAGCAAATATTTTTCATTTTAAACCTTCCTTATTTAGTATTGTCTCAAATACTTTAAAACGTATTAGATATATGTTTTTTAAAAGTATAATATTTAAATTATTAATAGTGTTGTGTGTGTTTAGAAGTTGAGATGAAACTGTGTTAGTTTGTGGGTTAGTTTGTAGGCTTTATATATATATGAAATATGCATTAAAAGGTAGTTATAGTATAGACGTTTCTTTTTTTAAAATCACATTGCATTTTTTTTTTAATTGGGTTGTTATATCACATTCATTAAATGGCCTAATGCAAGTTAATGAGGTTTATAAATATTAGTGGCTTTTACAATTAAAGATATTAAAATTCATAATGTAACTTAACTCCTAATATTTATATATAGTTAAGATCCTTCCAATTAAAGAAATGTTTTTGGTCTTATTTTTTTAAAACTTTCTTTTTAGAAATGGCCTAAATACATTATAATGTAGTTAAGATGTTTGGCACGACCTGTTTCAATGGATCGTTGTTATTCACTTTATAATAGCTTTTAAACTAGCTTTTGTTTTTGTTCTTGTAGGAATATGAAGCGAAAGTGATCATTAGAAGTAAACTGAATTACTTTTCTTTAATAAAATCCAAACTGGATCAAAAACGAAGAAATTTGTTTCGGAATACTTGTTTTGGTAAATGGTTGGACCTTTCTTATTTTGACTACGAACGACATATGATTGATTATATGTTACAAAAACAATGTTCTCCGAATGATGCTCATTATGATACGCCCATTGTATATTATGTGGAAGAACGTCCTCTACATTTCGGTCGTTCAGAATTTTCTCTTATCACTGGTTTTTGTTTTGGAAATGTAAGAGTTAGCTCATATAAATTAGGACACCTCAATTTTAGGTCAAGGGTTTTCCCACGCCGTGTAGTTTCAAAAGTTACGAACATAGATATTCTTGGTCTAATTGAGTATGAAGATGCATTTGGTATTATATGCGACGAAGACGCAGTACGTCTTTGTCTATTGTTAGCATTGGAGGTTATCTTTATGGGCAGATCATTGATTCAAGAAGTTGATGATACACTCTTCCAATTGATTGAAAACCTTGATGACTGGGATGCGTTTCCATGGGGAAGGGGGGGGGGGGGGGGGGGGGGGAGCACATTTGGAGACATCTCTATGATCAAATTTTGGATGTGGCGTCAAAACACAAGTGGGATTTCCTTCAAGGTATTGACAAAGACCAAAAGTTTGTTCCAACATATATGATTTCAGGCTTTGTTTGAGCTTTCAAGTTTAGTATTTTTTTTTTTTTTTTTTTTTTTTTTTTTTGTATCAATATAGACAGTGTATGTTACTTATGTTATGTTTTTTTCACTGAACATGAAGCATTCGTTAACATTTTATAGATATGGACACTGGAGTCATTTGAAAAAAGCATTCTTTGGCAGAATAAAGTGTCAGAAATGATACCAAGAGGAGTAGCGTGGTCAATGAATGCAACATTTGAAATATCAGATTATAAGTTTCTTTTTGAAAAGGTAAAACTCTTCATCAAACTTGTCTTATTAATGCAATCCATTATTATAAATTAAACTTTTAAAATATATATATATATATATATATATATATATATATATATATATATATATATATATATATATATATATATATAGTGTTGTATTCAATGCAGTACCATTCTTATATACAGTACTTTACAGTACCAATCTTGACCAATCAGAATTTAATAAATTAACTTTTATTTATTTAATTCATGTTATTATCCAAGGGTATCAATGGTATTTACTAATTACATTTTCTTGAAATTCCTCCATATTTTTTGGAAACTGATTTCACAAATCAGTTCTCCTTTTCTCTCACATTCTTATCTCTTCTTCAAACCCTAGCCTCCACCCACAACCATAAACACGATCGTCCTAAAGGACTGCCATCGCCATCGGAACCACATGTATCTCTCCCTTCCTCTAGATCTAACCGCCGCTCAGTTTCTTCATCACAAATTCCCTAGAAAAATCGGATTTGTTTTAATTCGAAAAGCATGTTTTGAATTGGGTTCGTAATTTTCAATAAAGTGCGAACCTGGTAAGTTTGTCTCATACGTATTTCGATTACAAAGGGTTTGTGATTTTGTTTTGGTAACAACTAATATCTTAATCAGGTTCCATCTTTAAGCGTGAATTTAATATCATATACTCTATATGGATGTTTATATTGTATGTTGCTTATGGTTTTGGAACTTTGTTAGATTGACATATTTTATGTTTTGCTTATGCTTATATGAATGGGTTTTGTGATTTTTGATCCTTATTTTTTTTTGTGAAGATTGGCTATGCACCGTAAAAAAGAAGTGGTTGATCCATGATTATATTTCTTTTATTTTCTTTTGTAGTGAAGATTGGCTATGCACCGTAAAAAAGAAGTGGTTGATCCATGATTATATTTCTTTTATTTTCTTTTGTACTATATGGATTAATTTATGTTTTGACACAGTCTCAAATTATTTGATGTCAACTTATTTGAAACTTATAAAATAATTGTATGTCTTGTTCTTAAATGTGGTCCCTTTTATTATCTTTTTCTTTTCTAGACTAGCATAACATAGGATTTGATATATCATATATATTTTTTATTTGTCTATCATATATATTTTTTGTTGATCTTATATCCAAATTTCGTAGAATTGAATCAAAGGTAAGTTTAGTGTTCGAGTATTTTCATTAGATCTGATCATAAAAGGTATTTGTATTATCAATTGGAATGGTGACTAATGATTATTTATAGCGTTATGAATGTTTTTGTCTTGAAGTTTTGGTGAGCAATGATTATTTATAGCGCACATGTGTTTTATGGTTGATAAGAAACGAGTAGAAGGGCGTGCATATGTGTTTTATAATTGATAGAAAATCAAATCGAAGGGTGCATATGTGTTTTATGGTGGATATAAAATGTATAG
>JARVZY010001364.1:20000-25317 GCA_030686995.1 Artemisia argyi
TTATCAATATCTCTACGTGTGATTCGTTAAGACATAAATTTGACCCTACTTTTTCTTTCTAGGAAGGAAATGTCATGAGTTGAATATATATTTTCGTTTTTTATTCATTATTCGGGGGTTGATGAAGGAAACCAGATAGTTATATGAGTGAAAGAAACGGCTTATAAATTTGCAGTAAAAGATTGAATCTCATTTCCTATGTACAAGAGTTAATAAAAGTAAACATTAAGTATTAGAGACTGTTTACCCCAAGATTGATTGATTAATCATGATGACTTGAAGCGGGTTCAAAAGATCTACTTTATGAGGTTTTTACTATCTATTAGCATATGTATTACCCAAAAGTGGATTGATAAAAATAAGTGGATAGCTAGGAACACTAAGGTACACAAAGGATTCGTAATAGAGATTATGTAAGTGTATTCTGTGTATAAAAAGAATTATAATTGGGGCTTTAAATTGGTAGAAATGATCAAGGAGTACTTCCCACGATTCCGATCCAGAGTATACTTCTATTCACCGATTAAGTAAATAACTATCAAGAACGAAGTAATCCTTTAACTTTGTTTAAGGTCCCCTTTTTTTGAGAAAGGAGAATAGGAACGAAAAAAATCGAAAGACTGAATGCGCTAAAAAAAAAAATATCTTTTTTTCTTTCTCTATATAGAGATAGAATTCTTGTCATGATTCATGAACTAATGCAAGGTCTAATTGGATTTCGTAATTGAAAACGTTAGGTTGAAATATCTATAGATATTGTTACAAGAAAGATTTTATTCAAGGATTAAGTTATTACTCAACAAAGATTAAATTATTAAAAGAGAAGATGAATTCAGAAGCACTTTATTTTATTATAGTATAAATTTATTTTATTATAGTATAAATAAATATAGCAGACAGAATTCCAGTGTCTAATGGGGACCTTACAATAGATTTCATTTTATCTCTATTTATCCTACAAACATATCAAGAAAAATAAATAAGGACGGGTCCTTAGATTTATTTGTGACCTTTGAGGAGCCGTATGAGGTGAAAATCTCATGTACGGTTCTGCAATAGGGGTGGGAACAGTGATGTTATCATCCACTATGATTATCTAACAGTTCAAGTACCGTTGATATAGTGGAAGCGCAGTCAAAATATGGTTTTTGGGGATGGAATTTGTGGCGTCAACCTATAGGATTTCTAGTTTTTCTAATTTCTTCCCTAGCAGAGTGTGAACGATTACCTTTTGATTTACCAGAAGCAGAAGAAGAATTAGTAGCAGGTTATCAAACCGAATATTCCGGTATCAAATTTGGTTTATTTTACGTTGCTTCATATTTAAATCTACTAGTTTCTTCATTATTCGTAACAGTTCTTTACTTGGGGGGTTGGAATCTTTCTATTCCATACATATTTGTTCCCGAGCTTTTTGAAATTACTAAAAGGGGTAGAGTCTTTGGAACAATAATTGGTATCTTTATTACATTAGCTAAAACTTATTTGTTCTTGTTCATTCCTATCGCAACAAGATGGACTTTACCGAGGCTGAGAATGGACCAATTATTAAATCTTGGATGGAAATTTCTTTTACCTATTTCTCTAGGTAATCTATTATTAACAACTTCTTCCCAACTTCTTTCACTGTAAAAATACTTCTATATTCATGACTTGTCCCAAACAAGAGAAAGAAACAAGTATCCTATTTTTTATAGATATTCACGATATGTTCCCTATGGTAACTGAGTTCATGAATTATGGCCAACAAACAGTACGAGCCGCAAGGTATATTGGTCAAGGTTTTATGATTACCTTATCACACGCGAATCGTTTACCTGTAACTATTCAATACCCCTATGAAAAATTGATTACATCCGAGCGTTTCCGCGGCCGAATCCACTTTGAATTTGATAAATGCATTGCTTGTGAAGTATGTGTTCGCGTATGTCCTATAGATCTGCCCGTTGTTGATTGGAAATTGGAAACTGATATTAGAAAGAAACGATTGCTTAATTACAGTATTGATTTTGGAGTATGTATATTTTGTGGTAATTGCGTTGAGTATTGTCCAACAAATTGTTTATCAATGACTGAAGAATATGAACTTTCTACTTATGATCGTCACGAATTGAATTATAATCAAATTGCTTTGGGTCGGTTACCAATGTCAGTAATTGACGATTACACAATTCGAACAATTTTAAATTTGCCTGAAATAAAAACTTAATAACTCATTTTGATCTAAAAGAATGAGGCTTTTTATTTGGTGAATAACTAGAATTTTATTAATATATTCATAATTATATTGATTATATTGATTAGGAGACGAGAATCATGTTTTAATTTATATTAAATTTCTATGACTATATTGAGGATTTGCAAATATATAGATTTAAATTACTCTTTCGAGAGATTAGGCCAATAACTATATCTACATCAATCCATATCCATGAAAATGGAATTTTTAATTTAATAATAATTAAGAACTATTATAAAAAAGTAGATTTCCCTCTTTTTTCCTGACCGGGTGTCAATAAAGTTATGAAAGATTTTGATTTATTTATCTCTTATTTTATATATAATGGATTTACCTGGACTAATACATGATTTTCTTTTAGTCTTTCTGGGATTGGGTCTTATATTAGGGGGTCTGGGAGTAGTATTACTTCCCAATCCCATTTATTCTGCCTTTTCATTGGGATTTGTTTTTGTTTGTATATCTTTATTCTATATTCTATCAAACTCGCATTTTGTAGCTGCCGCGCAGCTCCTTATTTACGTAGGAGCCATAAATGTTTTAATCATTTTTGCTGTGATGTTCATAAATGGTTCAGAATATTCCAAAGATTTCCGCCTTTGGACCGTGGGAGATGGAGTAACTTCCGTGGTCTGCACAAGTATTTTTTTTTTCACTAATTACTACTATTCCAGATACGTCATGGTACGGGATTATTTGGACTACAAAAGCAAGCCAGATTATAGAGCAAGATCTGATAAGTAATAGTCAACAAATTGGGATTCATTTATCAACAGATTTTTTTTATTCCGTTTGAATTTATTTCACTAATTCTTTTAGTTGCGTTAATCGGCGCAATTGCTGTAGCTCGTCAATAATAACTCTTTAGAACCGGAAAACCCTTGTTATGAGCTATCAGATGCATTTCCTTTTTCTATTTGACTTTGGATATAAAAGAGAAAGTCTTTATTAGTTTGATCTATTCCCAATATATTCCTTTATTTCATTATTCTAGTCAATCCAATTGGTTAAATTGTTGTTCATATTGAAATGAATCGAGATTGATGAGGAGTTGGTTAATGATGCTCGAACATGTACTTGTTTTGAGTGCCTATTTATTTTCTGTCGGTCTATATGGATTGATTACAAGTAGAAATATGGTTAGGGCTCTTATGTGTCTTGAACTTATATTAAATGCGGTTAATCTCAATTTTGTAACATTTTCTGATTTTTTTGATAGTCGTCAATTAAAAGGAGCAATTTTTTCTATTTTTGTTATAGCTATTGCAGCTGCTGAAGCCGCTATTGGACTCGCCATTGTTTCATCAATTTATCGTAACAGAAAATCAACTCGTATAAATCAATCTAATTTGTTGAATAAGTAATATTATCCTATTAAAATAAAATTAGAATTTTCATAAATCAATTAAAATTAGCATGTGTGCCACGTAAGGTATGATCATGTTATCACAAAGATAAGAAATCAAAGTAGTTTGGCACTGTCAATCCAGAAAAAACCGGGTAACTCATCGATTCATCTAGTATTAGTATTTAAATATATAATTCATTTATCAATTTACTAGATTGAAACTTTATCACGTTCAAAAATATCGATCCAATGTCGCATTCAGTAAAGATTTATGATACATGTATTGGGTGTACTCAATGTGTCCGAGCCTGTCCTACGGATGTATTAGAAATGATACCTTGGGACGGATGTAAAGCCAAACAAATAGCTTCCGCTCCAAGAACAGAGGATTGTGTCGGCTGTAAGAGATGCGAATCCGCCTGCCCAACGGATTTCTTGAGTGTTCGGGTTTATTTATGGCATGAAACAACCCGCAGTATGGGTATAGCTTATTAATACGTTACAGAAACCTCTCCTTGAGTCCATTTTTTTTTACCGCCAAAACATGTGCCCAAAAATAAGATATTTTTGGGCACATGTTTTTCTGGTCCAAGCGTATCTTGTCTTTACCACGAACAAATTTCCTTGGTTAACAATAATTGTAGTTTTACCAATATTTGCGGGTTCCTTAATTTTCTTTCTTCCCCATAAAGGAAATAGGGTAATTAGGTGGTATACTATATGTATATGCATGTTAGAACTTCTTCTAACAACCTATGTATTCTGTTATCATTTCCAATTGGACGATCCATTAATCCAACTAGTAGACGACTATAAATGGATCAATTTTTTTGATTTCCGTTGGAAATTAGGAATAGATGGACTGTCTATAGGACCCGTTTTATTAACAGGATTTATCACTACTTTAGCTACCTTAGCGGCCTGGCCTGTTACTCGGGATTCTCGATTATTCCATTTCTTGATGTTAGCAATGTACAGCGGTCAAATAGGATCATTTTCTTCTCGGGACCTTTTACTTTTTTTTATCATGTGGGAATTAGAATTAATTCCGGTTTATCTACTTCTATCCATGTGGGGAGGAAAGAAACGTCTCTATTCAGCCACAAAATTTATTTTGTACACGGCGGGGGGTTCCATTTTTCTCTTAATGGGAGTTCTGGGTATCGGTTTATATGGTTCTAATGAACCAACATTAAATTTTGAAACATCAGTTAATCAGTCGTATCCTGTGGCTTTGGAAATAATATTCTATATTGGATTTTTTATCGCTTTTGCTGTCAAATTACCGATTCTACCCCTACATACATGGTTACCAGATACCCACGGAGAGGCACATTACAGTACTTGTATGCTTCTAGCCGGAATTTTATTAAAAATGGGAGCGTATGGATTGATTCGGATTAATATGGAATTATTACCACACGCTCATTCTATATTTTCTCCTTGGTTGATGATAGTAGGTACAATACAAATAATCTATGCAGCTTCAACATCTCCCGGCCAACGTAATTTAAAAAAAAGAATAGCCTATTCCTCGTATCTCATATGGGTTTTTATACTTATAGGAATTGCTTCTATAACCGATACGGGACTCAATGGAGCTATTTTACAAATAATCTCTCATGGATTTATTGGTGCTGCACTTTTTTTCTTGGCAGGAACGAGTTATGATAGAATACGTCTTGTTTATCTCGATGAAATGGGCGGAGTAGCTATCCCCATGCCAAAAA
>JARVZY010001365.1:0-25335 GCA_030686995.1 Artemisia argyi
CACATCCCCTCGGATGCTTTCGGGTAATCCCCCAGTAAAGTTCTCCATCTTTTTCTCAGTGTCCGGAACCATAGTTGGACATAGTGTAGCCAACTCCTGAAACTTCCTGATATAAGTCTCAATGTCATCTCCTTTAGTTACTAACTGGTAGAATTCTGTTTCCAACTTTTGCACCTCAGTACGAGGGCAAAACTTCTTAGTCATCAGCTTTTTGAATTCAGCCCAAGTGAGTTTGTAGGCATTTTCCATACCAATAGGCTGAGCATATGAATTCCACCAAGACATGGCTTCATCCAGCAGCATACCTGTAGCAAACTTTACCTTGTTAACCTCCTGACAACCACACATGAGAAAAACGTTCTCAGTCTTCTCAAACCAGCGGATTAAAGCAACCGCTCCCTCAGTGCCCTTATACTTGACAGGATCACTAATCTTGAAATCCTTCCAAGTACATTCACGCCTAGTAGTGGGTTGAACCACTTCAGTAGTAGGTGGAACCTCAGCAGCCCTAGCAGCAACTTCAGCTCTCTCAGTCTCCAGAGCTTCTGCTATACTATCCCTGGCCAACTTGCGGATAGCTGCTTGTGTCATAGCGGGTGTTTCTGATGTAGACTTTGCTTTCTTTGGCGCCATACTTCTGATAAATAATAATCGACAACAACCATGAGAAAACTATAATAGAAATAGTCATCGTACAAAAATATACACCCACAACATGTATATATACAACCACAACAAGTGTAAATACAACCACGACATGTACGGGTACAACCACAACCTGTAATAATACAACCACGACACGTATAGATACAACCACAACAAGTATAAATACGTTAACCATAAAGAGCAACCATGAAACATCATAAATATAATCACAACACATGAATATAATACATGAAAATTTCGGCCTACATGGACCGATATATATATATAGCACAACATTTCCAACATAGTAGAGTCGCACTTGATATATTTGTTTGTACAACAACCAAAAGACTACAAGTTCTTGAACTATGTCCCACACCTCGGGACAAGGAAATAGTAAAAGCTAATACAATACTAGTCTATGTCTATGCTCCTCCAGGTGCTCTAGATGGTCCAGGATCTCCCCTCAGGCGGCGAATCTCACGATCCATCGTAACCACGATCTCCTCTAGATGCTGAACTCGTAACTGAGAAGAAGCATCCCTGCGCTCCATCACTGTCAACCTCTCATGTGCTACAGCCAACTGGTGTGTCAGCTCTCCCTGAGCCTCCTGTGTAGTCTGAGCTCTATCCCGAATCCCTGGTAGCTCACCTCTAAGCTGGTCAATCAGCATCTGATGTCCCAACTGTCGTGCCTCAAGCCCATGATATGACACATCGATACTAACTCTACCTAACAGTAAACCCTCGACCTGCTCCTCAGCCGCCTCAAGTCGAGGAGTGATATCCTCATCAACCCTATAGTCCAAACTATCAATCTGATCCTGATGAGCCCCTAGCTGACCCTCTAATGTAACATCTGCAGGCTCCCTAGTATCAGTAGGCTCCCTAGCAACAGTAGGCTCCCTAGCAGCTGCTGCTCTCGAACACTCCCCTACATGGTATACTGGTGGTGGTTCTGCTGATTCTGACTCTGTAGTAGGTGAATCTGGTGTAGTAAACCTAGCACGCTTCCTAGGTGGCAATAGTGAAGTAGATATGCATGTAGTAGCGGGTATGGCTGGTGGTGGTGTAGGTAACATAGGAATAGTAGGTACCTTAAAGGTAGATGTAGCAGTGCAAACTTTCTTCCTAGCAACTCGAATGATCTTACTACTAGGAAACATAAGTCTAGGTTCTGATGGAATAGTGGTAGCAGAGGATGATGTATTAGTGGGTGCACGGGTAATATCGGGTGGTGCAATAGGGGAAACATGAGGAGTAGGAGCCGTCTCATCCTCCTCAGAAGGCTCAGTTTCCTCACCTGATGCCGAGAGTGGCAACACAGGTACAAGAGGAATAGGTAGTGGTGAACGGCCAGTAGAAGACATAGAGCCTTCAACATCGGAGTCTGTGATAGAGTACAGTATGACAACATTTGGGTTTGCAGACATGGTTCTGTGATAATCAAGGTGAAATAAAATAAATAACTCGTATAATGAAATCACCTAAAACAATGAACATGCACTTATGATGAAATGATGAGATGCTATGATAATGTGGTTATAGTCTAGGGATCGTATACATCATAAACCTTACTATGATGCGTCCTAGTTCGCTATAACCTTGGCTCTGGTACCAATCTGTCACACCCCCAATTTACCTGACTTGCAGCGGAATGGAATGCCTAGGGGTGTAACTGTCATAGCACCATAACAAGGAAATATTGAACGACCTAAAGTGTCGTTTGGAAAATACATATCGTTTGATTTATTTAAAAGCATCCAGTGCTACAAAACATAGGTCCCCAAAGGTTGAAACGTTTACAGAAAACAAGTTCAGGAAATGTCAAACGATAATTTACACAAGTGCATGAAAAATCCAAAATGTAGTGCGTCATCCCTGGCACACCCTAATGTGACTCCATGCATGTAATATGATGATGCCTTAGTTACCTGAAAATACATTGCGAAAACGGTCAACACGAATGTTGGTGAATAATCATAGGTTTATGAAATGTAATGTTTGTACGGCCACCACAAGTATAAGTGCATGACAAAAGTCACGTAAAAATAGTACAATAGACCTTAAGCTCATGACACCGAAGCTAGACTGATGAAATTCTATGCCCCTCCTGAATGTTCTGCCAAAACACTCAACTGTGACAGAAATGAAATGCATCCGCTTCCTGTTGGTAAATATTACCACGGATGGAGGCGTCACCCTCAATAGATCTATCCACTCACTCTCGCTTACCGGCAAATTAACGGTTCATGATGATACAGGGGACTTATCACATGGCAGACAAGCTACTTAAGCAATGTACATAGGTTTTGATACTTGGGCTCGTACTAAAATGGTGCAATGTATTCTCCCCCGTGGGATTTGAAAACAATGATAAAATGTATACGGGGCTATGAAAACTCACCTCAACTGATGATACTGTGATGATATGAAATGAACAACAATGAACGGTTAGCTGCCGCAACCTACTATGAATGATGAACGATCTCATTTAGATCACCAAATGATGTTATGAATGTCCATGCTCATGTTCCTATACCACTCTACTCTTTGGAAAAACACTTGTGTTATCAAAAATATATATTCCAAAACTTAGGAAAAATGTTGCTATTAGAAAAATAAGCTAGTTGCAATATATATACTTATATATATCGTATGTTTCCATGTTAGTGTTGAAATCCTCGGGTTGAAATCCTTGAAATAACGCCTTTTAATGATGAAAATATACTTGTAATAACTAATACTTCATTAGTTATAAAATTAGGTACTTGGTATTATTTCTAGCTTCTAAAGTTACTACGTAGTTTTAGTGTCAATATTACTAAAAGCTGTCAAAATAAATTGAGTTTTGCCGATATTCAAACGTGAATATCTTTGACGTTATAAGTCCGTTTTACTTGTTCTTTATATCCACGGTTACGTCTTAGTATGTAGTAATATATTTTGGAAAGCTCGGCTCCTCCGGGTTACGTCTAAAGTCTTGTTTTGTCCGACGAAAAACGTCCAACAGCAACTATTTTTCAGAAAAATACTTTTCGTCAACAAACTTGCAAAAATCATAACTTCTTCGTTATAAACTCTTTTTAATCCGTTCTTTCACCTACGGATTCGTTTTTGAAAGTATTTTCTAAAAATTTTGCCAAAGTTTCCTTGGTGTTTACTGATTTTCCAGAAATTAACAAAATGGGACAGCATATTTATAAACTTGTTAGAAATCCATTTCCAAGGTTCAAAACTAGTTCCAACCTCTACCAAAACTCTTGCAAACTTCACAAAACTAATCTAATCCTACCATACACCTTCTTAGGGTGCCATGGGTTCCTAATGACTAGAAATCTAGTTTATTTAACAAGGGAACACCTAAATCACAATCTAGGGTTTGTATGTTTCAAAAGTCTTCAAAAATAAAGTGGTATAACTAGTATGAGCATGAAATTAAGCATGAATATCATGAGATATAAGTGTTAATTAGAAGAAAACTTGAAAATAAATTTGTATACTCACTTTGAAATATGAGGTGATTGGATGATTAGAAACCTTGGATTTCTTGTGTATTTCTTGTATGATTCTTGATTAGACAAGTAAAATGAACAACTTTGGTGCTTTAACTTTTCAAAAACCTTCACTTGATCTATGATTTTGGGTTTGGTCGTGGGGTGTAAGAGAGAAAGAGATGAGATGATTTTCTTTCTTATCTAAAAGTGTATGAATGATTTATGGTTTTAGTTTAGGTATTAGTTTTAGAGGTTTATTAGTATAGTATTAGGAAGTTAATGCATGAGGTTAAGGGGTGTTCATGTGGCCGGTTAGGGTGAGCAAGGAGGGGGGGGGGGTAGGGGTACTTGTGATTTAATTAGAAATCTTATGTAGTTTAGGTGTTAGTTTGTGTTATTTGTTAAAATCGGGTAACGGGTTTAATAGAAATAAATGTTCACAAAGTTATCCGGGTCTAAATAAAGTTGTAAAAAATGTTAAAAATATGTTGGGTACAATTACTGAGTGATCGGGTGATTATTGTTTAGTTTTCACGAAAACCGTCGTTATATTCATAAGCTTACGTTATAAATAAAATAAATTTCCAAAATACTGGGTAACTGAATATTATAACTTTTATGATGTTAAAATGGATATAAAAATATGTCGGGACCATTGTGGGAATATTTAGACATATTCGTCGTATATATATTAGCCGGGTGTTAACGTTTATTTAGAAATCACAATACGTAAAACGTTAAATATACTGAATATAGTAATTTGAAAATCCTAAGAGTGGTATAACATGAAAATGCTGTTATGATGATATGCAGACTATCTCCAGTCCGTATGCAGTGTCCTTAGCACTAATGAAATGAATTCGCACCTAAACCAATCCGGTTACGCGAATTTGAATACCCGTAAACTAAATTTACGATGAAATGAGTAATGCACGTGAATGATGAAATCTTTCCCCGAAATGAATAGTGTTTAGTGAATAGTAAATTTCCCAAATGTTTCTCAGAATATCAAATTGACCTCGAAAATGATGAATAGTAAAACGATGAATAGTGTTTTGATGAATAGTGATTTATGAATAGTAAAAAGTCGAAGTTTGGGAAAATGACCTGAAATGGTAAATGACCTGTAATGGTGAGTTGTGACAACAATCACCTAATTGACTCCTTTCGGCCTTGTCAAATGAGTATGACAATTCTATAATCACATGGTTGTTTTGAAAATCAATTCTTTTCTTATGAATTCCTACGAATCCTTTCGGTCCTTTTTCGTGATGAAATCTTCTCAAATCCGTTTTAACAAGTAAATAAGATGGTTGTCAAGCATCCTATTCCATACTAATTCGTGCACTAATGTTTTGGAATAAAAACAAGTTGAAATTACTTTCGGACCCATTTTTCAAAAGATTGTTTTTACCGACCAATTAAGCAAGAAAAGATGTTATTTCAACAAACTCATAAAATAGATATGTTTTCATGCATCACCTTTTTCATAAAAAGAATACTCCATAACCAATCACACCATATACACAAGTATATCACAAATTACTCCATAGCAATCATATTAAAACACAATTAAATAAGAAAATGTTCATAAAACTTAAAGTAACAATTGTTCATTATAAGTATCAAGGTGTACCTAGTCTTGAGAATTACAATGAATAAACTTGTGGAACTATAGCAACCACACTCCTCCAATTGCTCACTAACGTAAGTAAACAACTCCACACTCGAACCAATGCTTGAGACTCTAACTCAACACGTTCTGGACGTTTTTACAACACTTAGTAAACTTTCAGGCAATATAAGATGAACTAACAAGATTTGGTGTAATACTAAGTTAGATATTTGGTGGTACAAGTAGTTCTAGACCCTAAGTAGTCATTATATAGCATAATGACACTTATCCTCCAAGTAAAAATGTCCATCCGGAGTAATTAAGCAGAAATGATCGGCCACACATGATTATGGGGAGTAAATACGTCCATAAATGCAAAACTTGTAACTTCAGTCATCTGCATCCGATCGGTTTCTCAACATCCGATCGGATGGTCATTCTTTTGGCATATTCCAACCGAATCGGATGCGGGTTGCATCCGATTGGTTGGACCCTGTCTGAAAGTTATTTCATTGTCTTTTCTTTGTCGTTTTACGTTGCATGCATTATTTTTCTTCGTGGCATGACTTTATCCATTAGAACTTGATATTTCCTTGATAAATATGCATAGAAAACTTGTCTTTATAAAATCCTTTTGTCCATGCGACGTTTCTTCCTTTCTTGATCTACTTGAAACTCTCCAAAAATGCATGATCACTTCATTTTTAATCATTTTTAACTGCTTTTGGCTATATTTGCATGCATAAACACTTTTCCACGATTAAGTAACAAATATATACAAATATGACCAATTTCCATGCATAAAACAAACAATAACACGACTAAAAACATGTTAATTTTGAGCGTTATCAGTATCCCTATCCATGGAGCGATGTTGATCAGGCAATATGTTTACCGCTTTACGCTTAAATACAAGCTTTATTATTCCAACATACCAAATCGGTCACTTTATATTTCACTAATTTCATTTGGTTGGTTTGAGATGTTCTGCTTATTCATGAATACCGCTGAATCATTAGCTATATATTGTTTATATGTTGTTCTCCCTCAAACCAATGCTGGTTAAATAGTAACACTTTTAAAAATGTCCAATACGACTAGCCAGATTTAGATTTGTAGGAATTATAATAAAGAATATTATAAGCATGTATTTTTTGGACATACTTTTCCCGCCTAATGTATGTCCAATTTGTTTATACTCAAGGTTTATATTCCGATCAATGAAACGGACAAACACTGGTGTCTTGCCCATTTTCATATACCATCTGGCATGGTAACGTTCTATGATAGCGGCGACACATTTGACTACAACAACCGTGGCTGGTATATCCTTGTTAGGAAGTGCTTACAGGTACGTTGTTTGAATACACAAATCAGGTGATTAACCTTTTTATTTTCCACAACCGTGTACCAGTGTGCAACATATGCTTTTAAGTATACATTTGTAGTTAAACACATACAACATAACAAATACTCATAGCTAATCAACCACATAAAAGGGAAGTACACGACTCACCCATATGATAGCATAATACAGTAACCAACTATTATTTTTAGTTAGTCAGTCGGCATACAAATATGTTTACACATACTATGGTTGCTGTTTCTGTATCCAAGTTTCGGTGTTGCCCAACCTTGTTTTTTATTCTTATGTTTTAAATTTGTTGCAAGTTAATATAATACATTCAACTTGTCCAAAAGAAATGCTCATATTAGTTGCCCTATAGTTGGATATGTTGCCCAAGAAATCATATAATAGTTGCACCACTTTCTATGTCCAGATATGGTAAAAGTCAACTTGCCCTGCCACAATCATTTCCCAACTTGTACTCCTTAATAAAAATGTTAGGCTTAATGTGATGCCTAATAACTTGACAAGACATTGGTTTTACAACTTGACTTTCCTCATCAATACAATATAGCTTACTTCTACTATAAGAGTCATTATTTTTATTTTTATTTATTTGCATATTAAAATGACCCATGTTAGACCCAACTGTATCCTTTTATTAACTAAATGGTTTACATTACATATATTTGGGCACATAAATCCTACTTAGAGCCATTTATACTATAAAGTTACGTCGTTAATGACCAAGCGGAATAAAACTTAGAAACATTTGTTGAAACAATTACAAGATACACATAATATTTTGAAAATAACAAATTGTCCCTGACATATACAAATATTCCATGGACTGTAGTAGTACAATCAAATAAAAAACATAAACGTTATTTAATTAACTTTTTAAGTACACATAACTTTTTAAACCATTGGGCAATATTTCAACTAAGTTGCCCAAAGTATTTAACAAGTGTTTGTGAATTATTGGATAAGATATGACAGTCTCTGGCTCAAATTATTTCACAAATCCCATCCTCATTAATAGTATTTGGCTTACTAGCCACACAAAAACTTGAGAAGATACACATTGACTTTATTAGTACATCCGAGTGAAAAACATATTATTTATTTTATTAACTTTGTAAGTACACACAATTTTTTTAAGCATTGGGCAATATTTCAACTAAGTTTCTCAGCTAATATAACTAGTTGCCCAAACTATTAACCAAGTTGCCCAACTTTATTTCAGTTGTGTTGTGAATTAGTGGACAGGATATGACAGTCTCTGCCCAAAATTATTTCACAAATCTCATCATCATTAATATTATTTGGCTTTATCAGCCACACAAAAACTTGACAAGATACACATGGACTGTAGTAGTACATCCAAATAAAAACATAATCTTTATTTTATTAACTTTGTAAGTACACACAATTTTATTTGTTTTGTATTGGGGCAATATTTCAACTTAGTTTCCCAGCAAACATAACTAGTTGCCCAAACTATTTCACAAGTTGCCTATCCTTTTTTAAGTTGTTTTGTCAATTAGTGGACAGGATATGACATGTTTCTGCCCAAAATTATTTCACATCTCTAATCCCCATTAATATTATTTGCCTTACTTGCCACACACAAAACTTGACAAGACCCCACTGTTCACCAATTGACTATACAAGTTTATTCATTTTGACTTCATTCAAATCTAAAGGTCATCCCGCTCTATATATAAATGTTCCATATACTACTACAATTTCATACAAGTCACATTTACACACACACAAGCATTCACTTGCCATATCTATGGATCAACAAAACCTTTGAAAGATCTGCTAACCTCAATGTTTAAACTAAACATTGAGAGTGACTTTAAGCTGATAAAGTCACTACATGTGGAGGTTGTAGACCTTGCCCGCCGTTGCAAGGAAAGGGGCGAGCAGATCAAAAGCTCCAAACTGTTGTTGGGTCCACTCTCACTACGCAGGCTTTAGAGTTGCTGGTTGAGATTCAAGATGAGGAGCTGGAAATGAATAGGAGTCTGATGCGATGCGTCAGTGAAACTCAAATAAAAGTCCTCAAAACAATCTCATTTCTTGCAAAAAGGAAGAAGATCCAGTGAACCACAATTCCTGACCTGCTATGTGCTTGCTCTTAAATTCTATCACTATTGTGTTTTGTGTTTTGTGTTTTCATCTATGTACCTCTTGTGTTCGATGTACTTGTTTTTAATTTTATAATGAAAGCAAGCAAGTTTATGTTATACTCTGTTTTTAACCACTTTAATGTAGTGTTACAAAAGTTTATATGAATAAATGAAACCATGTAGATCATGAATTGCGTCACAAATATCCTGAACAAACTATCTGAAAAAAAATATATATACACAAAACAAGCAAAAAAATTCAACTGTTTATGGCAAACATTGCTAGTAAATGGTTAATCTTTAGCATCAATATTTACAAAATATCAGATAATTTTGGCCCTCTATGTATAATAACATTGTACACTGATATACAGGATCGACTTCCACTGGTTCTACACTGTGCCGAAGTTTTCGAGAAGAAAGGATTGGATTCATCTCAATATAACATTACGTTTAGGCTCGAGGAGAAAGTTCCAAAACAATGTGGTATATTTGGTGATTGTGGTGTTTGGGTGTGTATATTTCTATATTGTTTGTCACATGGTATATCTTTGCATGTTGATGACCCCGTTGACGTTGCCTTAGCGTATCGTGAAAAGATGGTCCGGTTTTATTACAATCACAGATATTACCCTCTGTAACTGATAGTTTTTTTTTTTCTTTTTTTTTACTTCATGTTATGTCTCCTTATATTTTAAACTTTTTCTTATGAACATTATTTACCATGTCATATTAGTTTACAACATTAAATTATAAATCATTCTCATCATACACATAACATGCATTCACATAACTCTGGATTCATACAAAAATAAAAAAAAAATGAAGAAAAAAAATTTACACTTCAAGTTACTAAACAACCCGCAATACCTATCCAATAGTAATTGAATACAAGCTTATTTACTATTTGTAACTTGACCCTATTAAACTAAAATGTCTCCCATATGTTAATTACAATAAAGTAATAGAATATAGTCTATAATAGGAAATCCTACACACATACATTAGTACTTGTTGTATCATCATGGCTTACTCTCATCCATCTCTTCCAAAGAAAGTTCCTGCAAACCCCCTAGATGAATCGAATGACATCAATCAAAGGTATGCATTTATTTATTTTATAGAGTAAAATGCTTATTTGGTTGCTTCATTTTTTGGTTTCAAAAAATGTTTATGTTTCTTGTGGACAGGTCCCTCCTCAAATATGATAAGGGATATGTTCTGTTTGATATTCACTATGATGGTTGTTTCATCACTTTTCCCAGTTTAAAGTATGAAAATGGCAAAATAATGACAGTGAATGTTTGTAAGTCCAAGAGGATGAACTATGAGGCCCTGCTTGACATGTTAGGAGATAAACTTGTACAAGATATTCGACAAGTTTATTTTTGTTCTCCAAGAGTTTCTATACAACAAGGCTTGACTTTAGTTGAAGGTGACAATGTGATGAGTGCTCAAACACTCATCATTTTTGGTCTAATCTGAACTGCAAAACATACAAAAACACTCAGAAATGCATCAAAATACCAAAAATATTTCAAAATTGTGTTTTATATGTTTTAGATGCAAAATGAGCAAAAACAGACGAAAAACGTTCAAAGTTTGCAAAATTGGCAGTTTCAGTCCCCCAACTCTCATAAAATTACAAAACTAGTCCCTGGATATTCAAAATATAGAAAATTATCACCAAAGGTCATTTTGAAATCATAAGTTGTCATATTTAGTCCTTTGGTGAAAAATTGGAAAGTTTTGGAAATTTACAGTTTAAGTCCCTGGAGTTTCAAATATTGGCAGAAAAGGTCCCTGGTGGGATAATTTTGAAAGATAAATCATTTTTTGGTCCTTAAAAATCATAAATTATCAAAAATGATCCTTGGGTGAGAATTTTGAGGAAATTACATGTTTAGTCCCCGAGGTTTGGAAATTTACAATTTTGGTCCTCGGGATTTCAAATTTTGGAAAATTGTAACTTGGGTCCTTATATTATTCACATGTGATGTAAATGATCCCTATGGTAAATTTTGGAAAGTACACAGCAGGCCCCTATATATTTTCAGAATTTCATAATTGGTCCTTGTGCTTTGTTAATATACCAAACGGACCCTTGATCTTATTACTTCCAAATCCAAAACTAAACCCAAAACCATAAACCTGGTCTGATCCAGCAGCACCCCAAACTCCATAGCCCAACACCAAAATCCGGCCCACACCTTTTAATAGTTTCCCCGTCGTTGACCCCAGTCAAACCCCACACCCTCAAATTACTGTTCATCTTCCCTAACCATCCCCTAATTACCAGGCTTATGTTCCTCCCCCCTCCTCCAAAGTCTTCACCAAACTCACCAACTATCAATAAATACTCACCTACACCCTCACCTTCCCCCCTCCTCATTTAATGCTCCCACCAACACCACAACTGCCAATCCCACCTTTCCCGCCAAAAGGATTTTAAACGGTGGGGATCATACTAGGCCAATCCAACGGCTATACTGAAGTGGGAAAAGTCAAGGAACTCTCCAGGCTTATAAAAAGAATAGAAAAACAGAAGAAAGAGTAGTAGTTCTTAGTTTAGAATAGTTGTAGTGTAGAATTATTGTCGAATTAGTTTAAAATTAGTTTTTCAAGTTGTAATTTCCAATCAACAAGTTTGTAATTCACTCTGCTAGTGATTTGTAACTTTTTAACATTTAAATTCAGTGTTCTCTTTATAATCAAGTTTTTAGTAATTTCCATTAAAAATTCCAAGCTACTTGTTAAGCATTGAAAGCTGTTGATCCTGGTCATTATTGAAGTGGATGGTATTAGTTGCCTATAGGAGGCTGTAGTTTAGGTTGTTGTACTTATTCTTGGTCTGAAGTTCACATTATCCCACTGTAAGCAAATTTCTAAGTTTCTTTGAGTTTACTGTAGTATAGTTATAGTAGCTTATCTATGTTCTTGTATGCTTATTTAGTACATGTAAGTTCAGTTAATGTTTATTTTCAATTGTTTGTTCATTAAAAATCATAACTGTCTTTTCTTAGTTTAATTGACAAAAATTGCATAAAGTGTGGTATACCCTTGTTATGCTGTTGTTGTTTGTAGTTTTATGCTTAAATAAGGTTATTACATCATTCTCAGTCCTTGTGAATCAGTAACATGGTATAAAACAGTTGGTGGCTTTGAAAATCTAAATTTCATATTCATAAGGGGGTGTTTGGTTTAACTTAGTTCAAGCAAATCTTGTTTGTGTTTCATTGTTGTTTCAGTTTAGGAATAATGCATTAGGGTAATAAAGGTCAAGTAAAGTCTAAAACTTAGGTCTCTTTTACAACATAGTCAAAATCACAATCCAAACCCCCCAACAGTTAACTGTTGGGGTATTTTGATCCAAATACCTCCATTTGTTTGCATAAGGTGTGTTTGTAGTCTAATTCCATATCATTATAGCCTAATATCTCATAACAAATCAGTAAATAAGGATCAAAATTCATTTAGGTCAAAGTTCTTAAGTTTTTACAAAAGTCAAAGTTTGCACATTTCAGGTTTTTCCAAAAGTTCAAGAAATTAATTTGAATTTTGTGTTTGTTCTTATGGCTTGAATCTTGTTGAAATTTGTTCTCTACTAGCTAGTCTTTGATTTCCTTGCATCATTACATTTTTAGAAATTTTTCCCTAGGCCCCACTTTGCTCCAAACATACCTGCAGGGCTGAGCCTTGCCCTGTTCACAGCTGCACATCAGCCACCACCACCACTTGGTGGTGGTTTTCTGGCTACCCTTGTGGGTCCCAGTGCCCAACCTTGGTTCCTTACAACCCCCCTCCTACCACACACCACATTTTGACCATAGCTTTGACCTGGGAACCCTTGGGTCCCACCTGAATCAAGCTCATATATCTGTCCCATTTTCAGTCCAGAAACAAGTGATTCAAGTGCTTATTCATATCTTATGGCTTATTCCAGTGGCTTATTTGAGTTATTTTGGTTTTAACATGTTCACATAACTTATGTGAACCTGATTCAACTTTAGTGGGCCCCACACAAACCCAATTTAGCTTATTTTCCCTTGTGGTCAAACTTAGTCAACTGTCACCCTTTTTAAGTTGTATTCTGCTTATTTTTAAGTTCTAAAAAAAGTTGTTTTTACAAAAAGTGTTTGTTTTTAAGTATTAAATAGGTTTGTAGAAGAAAAATCAAGAAAAAACAAATTTAATAATAAGTGATAATTTCTATTTAATGTAATTTAATTTTAATTTTTATTAAGCACTTAGCTATTTTATATTTTTCTTAATTTCCTTTCATATTAAAGTATTTATAATAATTTTCTCAGATTTTTATTTTATTATTTAGTATTTACTAGAATTAATTTTAGTTTTATTAATTATTAATTAATATTAAGTTTAAAATAGCATAATTAGTTTTTATTAAGCAAAACCTAGTTTTTATATTTTTTATAGCTTTTATATGTTACAAAATAATTTTAGAAATTTTATTAGAATTTTCACTGTTCATTTTCTAGTTTTATAATTTAAAATAGTTTAATTAGATAATTAGTAATTAATTAGTAATTAATTAATAGAAAATCCACAAAAAGACAAAAATACTTATTTTCAATTTTAAAATTAGTTTTTAGTTATTTAATAATTTTAGAAATTTTATTTTTACCTTTTTAGTATTTAACTAATATTGTATTATATTTAAGTTGTTTAAATATTAATAATAAGTAATAATTAGTAATTAATTAATATTAAATAATTAAATAGTGTAAAAATTTATTTTCTTTTTCTAAAAATTTTCTTTTATCTTATAGTTTGTAAAAAAGTCATTTTCACCCCCTGGGTGTTTTCAGATTTCACTTTTCACGTTTTATTTCGTACGTTTACGTTTTATTTAAACGTAACGTACGCGTTTCTAGGTTTAAATCATTTCTGGGTTTTCAAACTTTTCCGTCTTATTCACATAGCTTATTTAAGCTATTCTCTTGTAAATTCCTTAGTTAAATCATTCACAAACCCCTTTTCATCCAAATTCACCCGATCACGAAACCGTTTGTTTACAATCCACACGTCGTCGGGACATAACGACCCGGGGAAGCCACTATACTTCAACGGAGCATTGACTCTAGGCTGTTTGACCTTGTTGACCATCCCTGGTCAATTTGGGTTGACCGTTTAGAGCCAATCAATTTTTGGCGCCTGATGCGTGGGAATCGCACCTTGCTTTACCTCTCGAGGGATCTCGCGAGGCTTACAACCCCCACCAGGCAGTGTACCTGATCGTTGTAGTATAGTATAGTGACAAGTACCGGGGGATTGATCGTTCAGCTTAGGAATAGTGTCGCTAGGATTAGAAAACCTAATTAAAAGTTCTAGAGATGAAAGATGATTATTTTTGTGTTTTTATATTTTATGAAAGCAATTAAAATCTCGGGTTTTGAAAGAGTGGGCGGAATTAGTTGCTAATCAACTAACCCGAAGCTAAGATGCAATCAAAATAAAATAATAAAAAATGAAATTAAACTAATTAAACTAAGGTTGTGAGCAGTAATTGGAGAAATTGTGTTTACTTAGACTTCATTACTCCCTAGATATCTTTTACATGTTAATTACTTGTTACACTTGTATGAATGACGGGTTGTATTCCTTAATACTATTCGTGGAGTGGCATACATAACTCCCCAACTCTATGAGCTCTTATCTCCTCCTACACCATGACCCAGCACAACTATAGGGATTGTAAACAGTGGCTCATGCATTAAATACAACCAATAAAGACCTAGTACGCCTCGGTTCATGTTTCTTAAGACGTTCAAGCATGTTACCATTTGGAGATCTGCCAGTTTTCTTAAGCCTAACATATAAAATCATTCATTCAAAACAAGAATAGACAAGTAATCAATACATAATCAACATCTAGGTTTCATTAGATCTAAGCAAACACAAGAGAGATCTAGCCTAGCATAGTAGAATTAAGATAAGAACAAAAGATAAACAACCAACACATAGACATATTGATTGAATTAAGAGTATACTTATCTCAATTACAATGCAAGGTCTCAAGGGTTTGGAACCCTTGAAAAACCTGTAAAAGAGGCACCAAAATCGTCTTTAGGGTTTCACCAAAACTTCTCTCTTTTTAATGAAAAAACTAGAAAACTATATATAGGAAAATCGTCCTGACGGCGTCAAGAGTTAAATCTGACGCCGTCAACTCGCCGCCATACACTTCCTCGGACGCCCTAGATCCAATCGTGACGGCCTATGTGACGCCGTCACCACCCACGGTAAATTAATCTTGGTCACTTTGACGCCGTCATAACTCCATCTGACGCCGTCACCAGCTACGGTAAATTATTCTTCATGTCTGACGCCGTCAAGAGCAAACCCTTGACGCCGTCACCTTGTATTTCCAGCTTGGATTTTTGGTACTTTGTCGTTTTCTTCACTTTATGCTCCAAAAACGTCCAAAATAGCCTCTTTTCCAGAATTCACTCTCCAAACACCTAAAATCACAAAAGGAACGATTTAGGGCAATATTTGATCAAATAAATTCGGATTCGGGCTTAAATGACCCCCTAAAAACGGATCATTTTTCGCCTCATCATATACCCTTACACTTGAGATTTGCTTGTCCTCAAGCAAATGAGCTTTTATTCTACTCAAAAGACAAGTTAGGGGTCATTTAACACTAATATAAAAGTAATTACAACAAATAATCGTTCCACTAAAGACCAATAGACAAGCACGGAGGTCATACACAAGCACCTCACAAATAGTATTTAGATACTCACATCTCTCGGGTGTAATAAAGTAATATAACATTATGGAAATGGAAGATATCTCTCACTACCTGTCATAGCAAAATAGATTACCATAGGCTTGGGAAAGGATCAAACCTCCACCACATGGCGTAAGCACCTAGGATAAACTATCAAAGAGGTCTTTTAAAAGGGTTATATCGTTAGGTGTAGGGATATGAATTACACGGTTTTGTTGGATAAAGGGAATTTTACTGGTGGCGAGTTAACAATCTTAGTAAATTACATGTACAAGATGGCGTTGCTAAGCCAAGACTAGACTCGACTTAAGCTAATAAATGAAAAATAACAAAAACATAAAATGAACATAAAATAAAAACGGGATGGTAGTCCGTATGTTTTCTCATCAGCGCCGCTGCCCGGGGAACCCATGTGGGAACTCTCATTGTGGACCAGGAACCCATGTGGAAGACTTAGTCTAGTTTTTTTAGCTCCATATATAATGAAGCTCATGGAAGCTTAGTAGTGTGTGTAATTTTAGTTTTTAATATTGTAATAGTTTATTTAGCACTTGTAATCTGTTTTTAAATTAATGAAAAGTTCAGTTTAAGTTAAAAAAAAAAAAAAAAAAAAAAAAAAAAAAGGTTGTATATATATAGAAATAAAATGAAATTTGGTATTTCCGCAGTTAGATTCGAATCTTGGCTTTTTACGTTCATAGCTTCGGCATAATAGCCGGGACTTTGAATATTGAGGACAATATTCATTTCTAAGTGTGGGGGGGGGGGGGGGGGGGGGAAATTCTAACGAATTTTATCGAAACATCTTTCAAGTACCCCCGTTTTTGGCCAAAATTTTCAAAAATTTTTCACTTTATTTCAAAATTTTTGTGGTAATCAGTCCGCCTTGTCTAAGCAACAAAAGGGATTGGCTAATCCAGGAGCAAACGGCTCTTGGTAAAGATAAATCAAATCCGTTGACGGCTTGCAATTTGCCCAAAATTGTATGGTTCCTCAACTCCCCAAATACAAATGAGTTGGCTAGCTCGCAAGATTTTGGCTTGTGGTAAAGGCCGTGGAAAAATCCATAATTGGTAATCAGCTCACCAAGATGTTGACGTTGTCCATCAAGATGCTGGCTAGTCCAGGAGCAAACGACTCTTGGTAAAGACTTAACAAATCCGTTGAAAGCTGGTGGTTTGCTCAAAATCACACGGTTATCAGGTGTGCCACAGTTCTTACACCTGGCTACTCCAGAAGTGATGGCTTTTGGTGAAGAGTTTAAAATCCATCAAGTTTTCTAAAAAGATTGCTAGGGACTAGCAATAGTTCAGTGTGGGGGATTGATGAGTGCTCAAACACTCATCGTTTTTGATATATTTAAACTGCCAAAATGCACAAAAACAATCAAAAAGATATCAAAATACTTAAATTATCCCAGGGATTGTGTTTTATGTGTTTTAAAAGCAAAATGTGCAAAAACAAAGAAAAAACGTACAAAGTTTGCAGTATTGGCAGTTTCAGTCCCCCAAGTTTCAAAACTTGTCAATTTTAGTCCCTATGCATTTATTTTAAAAGGAAAAGTCAACCCAAGGTTTTAAAAGTAAAAAATCACTAAATATTACACTTGGGTCACAAGTTTTCCAAAAATTACATGTTTAGTCCCTGAAAATCCAAAAATGGCAAATTAGGTCCCTGGGAAGTTTTGAAATTTTGAAAAATGGAAAATTGGCAAATTTGGTCCTTGTATGATTGGTATTGGCAACATTGGTCCTTATGGTTACTTTGGGAAATAATCTACATCAGCCCCTCAACTTTGGAGGAATTACAAAATTGGTCCTTGATAACATACCACCAAACCGGACCCTTTTGTTATAATTAAACCCAAAACCAAAACCCCATTTACCCCACCCAGCCCACCAAGCCCAGTCCAGTTTTAATATTAAAACCACCCCGGTCAACCCATGGTCAAACAGACCATCTTCCCCATCATCTTCCCCGTTTTCCCTCCTTCTTTCCCCCCCCCCCCCCCCCTCAAACTTTTCACCAACTCAACCCCCCACAATCAATGCCTCCACCTAACAAACTCACCACCATAAATGCCCTCACCAACACCCACCAGTACCACTAAAAAAATACCCCTTGAAGTTGACTGCAGGGCAAAGACCTTGCCCTGTCTCAGCAGACTTGTTTCACTCACCCACCTTTGGTGGTGTTTTGTGACTGACCCAGTGGGTCCCATACCTCCTACTTGGCACCATTCAACCCCCTCCTACCCAGGATCAAGGGTTGACCTTTTGTTTGACCTTAAGACCAGTGGACCCCACTTAACTTTGTGCCCAAAGTCTGTCCCATAACTGTCTCAGAATGGAATAAGCAAACAGCTTATTTGTGATTATTGGCTTATTGAAGCCACTTAATTGGCTTATTCAGGTTATACTAACTCAGAGAAACCAAAAGTTATCATTGTGGACCCTACACTCTTCATTTGAGCTTATTTACACCCTTAGTCAACAAAAGTCAACTGAGTGGACAAATAAGCACTCAAAGTGCTTATTTCTGGATTGTGTGAAAAGTGTTTTTATTAAAAGTCTTTATTTTAGTGTATATTCAGTTTGGAAAAAGAAGAAACCAAAAAACTCAACTTTAATATTAGTGATAGCTTCTATTTAAAAGGATTTATCAATTTTAATTTTCTTTTTAGCTTATTTATAAGCAATATATCAATTTGATATTTTTAGAAATTCTCTTTTAGGTTAAAGTAATTTTATAAAATTTTCCAGATTTTTATTTTGTCTTTTAGTGGTTTTTATAATTAATTCTAGTTTAATTAAGTTTTAATTAATATTAAGTAATTAAATAGCATAATTAGATTTTATAAAGTATAACCTAGTTTTTATAATTTTTCTAGCTTTTATTTTAGTTAAAACATTTTTACAAATTTTTCCAGAATTTATATTACTCATTTTCTATTTTTTATAATATAATTAGTTTAATTAGAAATTAATAAGTAATTAGGTTAATAATTAGTGAATTAGTTTAAAAATACATAAAATAAACTTTTTATAATTTTTTAGGATTCCTGTAATGGTTAATTAGATTTATAAAATTTTTCTTAATTATCTAAGTCCTTTTAGTATTTTTAATAATTCTAATTAATTTAATTAGTAATAAATAGATAATTAGTAATTAATTAATAATAAATAATTAAATAGTGTAAAAATAGTTTTTAATTTTCTTAAAATTTTCTTTAATTAATAGGATTGTAAAAATAATAATTTTACATTTGTAACCTTTCCAGTCCATCAGTTGTACTTTTCAATTTGTTCGTCTGTGTACGTTTTTAATTAAAACGTACGTTTTTAAGTTTTAGCTCAAATCGTTGTAATCTCAATTCCCGTAATCAATTACGTAGCTTTCCTAAGCTATCTTTGTTAATAATTTCCAAATAATTCATATTACAACCCTTTCCTGTGAATAATTACCCGATCACTAATACGCTAAAGTTACAATTCACACTTCAACGGGACTTAACGACCTGGTGATACCTTATATTACCCGGAGCATTGATCTAGGCTATTTGACTTTGTTGACCATTCCTTGGTCAATATAAGTTGGTAGTTTAGCATCAATCACAATGATATGGGAAAGATGTATGATATGGCAGCTCACTAAGTTTAATTGATTTGTATGTTTCCCATATGCCTCAAAACCTTTCACAATACTATTATAGAAATATGACTTTTGATGCTGCTGATGTCAAAATAAAAGCAAATCTAGCAAAACATGAAAATGCTTTGCTAGTTGCTATGTCTAACTCTCATCATGCTCTTATTGCATGGAGAACGAAGCACTTTCAACCCCTCCTCTAAGAACACCTCCGTCCCCTCCTCGAACCAAAGGAAGACAATTTCAATGTAAGAATCTTTTCAAAGAATTTTTGCATTCTGATTATATTGATGATGATTTTTATTTTTCGGATGAAGATTACATGCCTGGTGTCCCTGGAGTTGATGTTCCAGCGATGGATGTTGGTTGGTCTACGTCGTCTCCGGGTAAGTGGGTAAATGATGTATGCAGCAATCATTGTTCGAAATTGCCAAGTGTTGCTGATGACTGTTTTGCAAGTGAGGTTGATTTGAATGAAGGTGGGTCTCAAGTCCTTCAACATGAAGGAATTAGTCTGCATCATACGACTTGTCGACGTGTTTCAAAGAAGAAGACATACAGGAATTTTTGTTTTGGCTCGCGAACTGCACCTTTGAGAAGGCAAAAGATGGCGAGATATTTTGGATTTCTACACAACCAGCGGGTCGTTGGAGGTCTTACAAAAACACGTAAATGGTTCCTAAGGGACGGTAGGTTGCATTCTAGGGTTGTTGTAAAGTACTTGCAACCGCGCTTCCGAGTTCGAAAACCTTTTGTTTGGCAAACTTCTAACTAAACTGTACGCACTGATATAGTCTTTAGGGATCCATCCTTCTCCTTTTTTGTTGAACATGTGTTTAATTTTTTTGCTACTCATTATGAATGCTAACAAAATGTTCAAAAAAAAAGAGAACAAACCAAAAAAGTGGATGTATCCTTTGTTAAGTTCAGTTGGTGTGCAAATGTATTGGGTTCTATGTTTGGTGTGTGTTCATACTAATGTTAGTGGTTTGCATTCAACTTAAAATGCAGTTCATTGTGAATTGTTTGTATTTATTTTTTTGTTTATCTTAACCACACTTACTCTTTGGAGCACATAATAGTGAGTTTTTGGATCAAAACAATTGTTACTCTTTATAGGGCAACCAATAGTTTTGGTGGTTTTTTTTTTTTTTTTTTTTTTTTTTTTTTTTTTTTTTTTTTTTATGTTTTTGTCGCCCAATTTGTACACATCCCCAAAAAATGGATGCCCAAATCTTATGACCCCTCCACCTGTACACGCAGCAGAGTCAGACCAGTACTACCAAACGTACCCGATTTGAAATAATAATACAAAAAATGTCAGGATCTAAAAAACAGGATTCTACTCATTTTAATCGGATTAAAATGGTTGCGTATGCAGAGTTTTTACAATCCCCCTTTGCCGAATCAACCGTTTGAGTGTGTTGGTATGTTAAGACTATTTGCTGTCATTAAAAATAAAACAAAACAAAAATAAAAATAAAAATAAAGAAATTGATACAAGAATTATATTATCTATTATGTGGTTTTACCTATATACTTGTTTGGCCATATACTTATTTGCATCAATTGATTTGTTTCAAGGTGACAATTTCAATATCTTGGGTGGTGTTGATGGCAAAGATACATTGTTAACTAACTTTGATGAACTGGACAAGAGGATTTCAAATGTTGAAGATGTGTGTGCATATCTGCAATGTGATTAATATGGTTAACAGTCTTGGAAAATTGAGTGACCATTTATACGTGTATGACTAGACAAGAGAGGTGTTTAAGCATAACTAATTGACATTGCATCAACATACATCCACAACCAACGGCCAATTGATACAGAAACAAATTTATTTGAAACACTAGTTTTGCAAACGGGACAAACTTACAACTGAAAGCAGCTTAAGCAAGTATCACTAACCCATGGCACTACATTACTTGCCTATTAACATCCCAAGCCCAACACAAACAACTGCAAATGATACTAACAAAATGAAAACCAACCACTCATACAACTTAAACTTTGACTTCATATCATTCAGTTCTTCTTCCATGATTGACTTGTCTAAAGCAATAGCATCAATCACCTGCTGATAGTTGACAACATTGTTCCTTCGTTTCTCCTTTTGTAACAATCCAAACAACAATTCTTGATAGTATTCACTTGGGAGATCATCATCTAAAAACTCATAAACTTGACAAACTGCGCATTTTACAAATCTTTTACCAGGATTTGTCCTTGTAGTTGCAGTCAAAACT
Organism: Artemisia argyi; assembly: GCA_030686995.1. Taxonomy (NCBI): domain Eukaryota; kingdom Viridiplantae; phylum Streptophyta; class Magnoliopsida; order Asterales; family Asteraceae; genus Artemisia; species Artemisia argyi. The sequence continues at coordinate 21,899 of JARVZY010001365.1, forward strand.
GTTAGTCGAACACCACAGTGACAAGAGAATTCGGCTTTGCCATCAATTACCCATCGTATCACTCTATTTCGGTTATTCATATTTTAGGGTATTAAGGTTTGATATAATTGGGGACATTTGGTAAAGCTGTATGTAATGGGGTATATATATATATAAAAGGACAAACAAAGTTTGCACGTGCTAGGTATTTTTACTTTATGTATCCATTTTTGGCAAAAAAAAATATACACCTGCATAGTCTTTCTTTATTACTATTTAAAGGGCCAAAAGTGACATTTTTGAAAACATCTTGTATCCCCACAGTCCCACACCACATATATGCTGGTTGTTCCAAACTACCATATCCCCAAATTAGGTGAAACCCTAAGTCACTGTCACTCCAAGATTCCAAGATAAAACAAAAATAAATTGATGTCCTTATCATATTTAATTGACATAAACTAGGTTTGTTGTACTTTCCCATAACTAAATTATTCCCTTTTTTTGTTCTTATACATATGATGTTTCATTTATTTAATTTAGTTTGCATTAAATGATTTTATTAATGTTTTTTCTGTATTAATGATTTTTTGTTTTTTGGTTTTTGTTTGTTCAATTTTTTTGTTTTTTTTCATGCAGTTACTTTGGTGTTTGCGTAGTTATACTTAATCGATACTCATGTTTAATTAAATTTAATCAGGATAAAAATGAAGAAAGAAGTTGACTTTAAAGTACACGCACATGGGAAATTTGCTTTTAATCCTCTGCGTTATGTTGATGGGTGTGTTTGCCACGTTGTGTGTTATAGCACACACAATGGTACTTTCACAAGGGCACTTGATCGTGTTATGAAGGACATTGAAGGTGATAAATGGGCTTTGTTTTATTGTAAACCAAACCTGTCACTTGAAAATGACTTAACTTTTCTACATACTGATAATGACGTCCGTAGATTTTTTTTCACGCTGTCGCCCATGGTTCCATAAACCTGTTTATCGTGCACAAAAAACAGCCATTGTCAAAGTATTATTTCAAAAACATGCTTTGGCAAGAGGATGACGCTGGCCATCGTTGCTGTTGTGCAACTCCGTTCAAAAGAAGGATGATTACTAAACGTCTTGTTATCAGCAACAGTGATGGTGAGATAAATATCAATGCAAATGGTACCGGTAATGGAGGTTGTGGACCAGGGGAGGCTATCTTGTTATCCGAGGTTGGTGTACAAGGTGATAGTGCAAACGGTAACGGTAAAGGTAAAGCGAAGCTGTATGAAGATGATGTCATAGAAATAAAGACAATTAAGGGTGTAAAGAAACATAAGGAACAACTTAATGTATCTGATTCACTCGATGAAAGCAGCTATCAAGTTGTCAAATCATACCGGAGGGCAGTGATAAATGGTCGAGCGAAAACGGTTGAAGTGCCATATCAGTGATTGGTGGTTGGTACGTTTGTTCACTTGCATTCATAATTTATTTTACGCAATCATTTCCAGTAACACAATTGCTTGAATTATACCTTAAGAGCACAAACACACACTTTATTACATAGTTTAGTACTGATGTTTATTACACACGGCACGTCCCACGCTTTTTATTCTTACTTAAACAATACATAGTACCAACTAGGAAGTGAGTGCATCCATTTAAATTTAGTGTCTGTCATTCTAGCACACCGATCAAAGATAAGGGGACTTTACTGTATGAAGTCAGCTGGAGTACCGAAATCTGATAGGAAAGTAATGTCCGGCTAGGATGAGTTCGGCTGTTCCTCTACTTGACTTGAGTTGGGTACCTCTGCCGCATTGCCATTATTTTCATTAGATGAGCCCTCCACCACACGAGCCTTTTTGCTAGGACCTGCTGGACCTTTGGGAACAGCCCTTTTGGAGCAGACCTTCTGTGAAATTAAAAAAGACATTAGATGCGAAAAAAACACAACAATTTACTTTTTTCATAATAATTCGAATGTCAACCTTCTCTTTCATGTCAACCTTCTCTTTTACCATGATTGCATTATACGTAAGGCGGTTATGTCCTGCTCCTCCACACCTTCCACAAGAGTTCCTTGTAAGCACCTCTCCTTGTGTAACACCCCCAAAATCGGGTCCAGCGGAAGCATACATGTTACTGGGGTGCTACTCAATCGGTATCATAAGACAAGTACAAAGAAAGGTTTTTATCTCAACCATTTAGAATAACTTTCATTATCAAAAATATTCAAATTTATATCGTTAAAAAATAGTGCGGAAATAAAGGCCCATATAAGAGTTTAAGCGGTCCCAAAATATATGTCCGAGTTGTCTATGACCATGCCATGCCATGCCAAAACCTTCAACAATTAGCTATCGCCTTAAACCTGAAAATACATGCTAAAAAGTGTCAACACGAGGTTCGTGAGTTCACAGGTTTATAATAAAACAGTAGTATTGTGAGTTCAATAAAGAGTTTTGTGACCATTGCGTCGCTCACAATGTCATGAAAATAGTGTTTACCTTACAGTAAAAGTTAGAATTGTGGACCATGAGTAGAGTGTGTGATCATTACAACGAATATAATGTCACATAGTAAATAGTCTATTACGCTAGCACTAAGTTCATACAACCGAAGCTTGACAGTGTGCATGCTCTAGAAGCACGTTAAATAAAGCCCTTGTAAGTGTCTATCCCGTGACACTCGTGTTTCGACATGTTATACGCTCGCGTTTGCCTATCCGGTCAAGCCGAACGGGGGTGTCAACCCCAATAGATCTATTTATAGCATTCACGCTTCCCAGCAGGAATTGACGGTTCATGAGTTTGGGCATTGTGGGATTCAGTGTCTTAGGCTAATCCGCGTAATAGTGTAAATAAAGCATAAGTTTCAGTGTGATCCATAAAAGTGTTTGCATAAAAGCAATTGTCATTCAATAGAAGTGTTTGTGTAACAACAATGATTTGTAAAGTGTTTTGCATATAAGCAATAGTTCATAGAGTGTGTAGCATATAAGCAATAGTTCATAAAGTATGTTGCATAAAAGAAATAGTTCATAAAGTGTGTTGCATATTTATAAAATACTTGTGTATGTTAGAAAATAATCAAGTATGCAACAAATATGCACATAGGTGCATTTGAATAATCAATCAAGTATTGCGCATTCAAATAAAACAAGCGTCGAGTTTAGTTATTAACGAGCATGTATTCTCCCCCAAAACCGTTATAAAACAAGTAAAAGTAGGGGTCATGAACTCACCTCAGTAAAGCAGTCTGAAAGTAAAAAGTCAAGTAGTGATAATGTGCGGCACCGACACGCGACCTAGATTAGTATGGCAAGTTTAGTTTACAGATTCAGGTTTAAGACTCGATGAAGTTAACATAAGTTAAAAAGTTTTAAATTGTTTGTGTTGTTGTTGCTTGTGTGGCAGCAATTAAGTTTGAAAACAGTTTTCTGAGTGTTTGCTAGTATTGGCTCTTGGAAGT
>JARVZY010001366.1:0-25346 GCA_030686995.1 Artemisia argyi
TTTCTCGTTGCATTTTGCAATTAGCAATTGTTGATCATTCAGTTGTTTAGATAACATTATGAGGTCAGGGTCTGGATCAAATGATGGTTCATGTTGTTCGAAATGATCATGTTTATCATTCTCAATAGGATCATCAAATGAAACAACTGTGTCATCATCAAATATGACAACTGTGCTTATTTGTTCATCTGTTTGAGAAGATGAAGATGATTTAGATGGAACAACTTGCGCCATATCTGATTCAGAAGCAGAGGGTGAAGCTATTTCATGTATTAGGCATGCTTTTTGGTCATGTACCTGAGACAAACCGTCAGTGTCATACACTGGACCTGAATCATTAAACTGAAGTTCCTGCATGTTGGCCATAAGCATCACAGCTGCATTAGCTTCCAGATCTTCCATATCATCATCATTGTTCACATTTGCCATGAAGTTGTTATCTTGTTCAGGGAAATGTCCATCTTTTTCATCTTGAAGAGCCATGAGTAATGCCTGCTTGTGAAACTTACTACCCCGAGTTCTTGGTTTGGGACATGCTGTCGCTATATGACCTTGTTCATTACAATTGTAGCACCAGACTGCATTCCCTGAGTTGGAGTTCCTTGTTGCAACTGGTTCAGACCTTTGCTGAGAAGACCCTGAGTTGTTCCTGAACCCTCCATTGTTACTAAACCTCTGACCATTCCCAAAATTTCCTGAAGAACTTCCTGAACCAGATCGACCATAGCTACGATTCTGAATTTCCACTCTTCCATCATTGACAACAGCTTGATTCCTTGTGTTAGAAGATGAACGTTGACGGTTGTTTGTTTTGTTGGAGAATTTGCTAAAAGCACGAGCAATAAGAGCAAGTCCCTGATTCAACGTATTAAGGTCATCATCGTCATCGTCATTGGAATTTGAGTAATACACTGCATCATTGTTGTTTAATGGAACAAGTTGAGTAGAAGCATTCTGTGGAGATGAATCATAAGGGACCATTTGGTTCGAGGTAGAAGACTGTGGATAACTGAAGTAATTCTGCTCTTGAACATATGCATGATTTGACATTGGTGGTGGAGCATAGGGAGATTGAGCTACGAGAGCCAAAGAATTTGGTGTTGGTGTGTATCCTCCTCGTAGAGCTCTATCTTTTTCCACTTCAGGTTCATGGTGTTTCAGAAAATCATACAACAAACCATATGGAGCATCATGAAGATTTTTGGTTTGACGTACAAATGTCACATATTTATGCCAATCTGGACCAAGACTACCGACGAATTTGGAGTTTACTGCTATCCTTGGTACTGTGATTTTGTGACGTTCCAGATCATTGACCACATTTGTGAAACGATGATAGTAGGATTCAAGTGACTCTCCTGGTTCAATTGTGATGTCTGTGTATTCCATGTAAAGTTTGGATTCCATATCATCTTTGTTCAATTGAGTGCCTTCCATAAGGAGATGAACGTGTTCCCACATAGGTTTGGCTGTTTTCTGAGCATCGACACTGCGATAAATTGGATTAGGTATACCTTGAAGTATATAAGCCATTGCATACTCATCAGCTTCACGATGTAATTTCTGTTCTTCAGTGAGTGCAGTTTCTGGAAGAGGTCTATCCCCAGGAGGACGTGGAGGATCAGCAGTTGGATCACCAGCTTCAAATCTTGTTAGCCACTCAAATGGTCCTTCAAGTATCACTTGCTTCAAGAATTTCGCATGAGGTTTCTTTAGTTCAAGAAATTGTAAGAATCGACTTGACCATTGAACATAGTTCCCAGGTGTTAGCATTGGAGGTGTTTCAAGTGATCCTGCCTCATGTCGGGATTGTTGAGTTGTAATAACTTCACACATTCTATCAAACCAGTGAGGTTTTTTGGAGGAGAACTGAGTGTTCTGTTGTGACATCTGATATGATTGTTGTTGAGGAATGATTTGATGTTGTTGCATCATGAGATAATGATGTAGTGGATTAAACGGGTGTTTTTGAACTTGTGATTGTGAAGGTTGTTGATACGGTTGTTGCTGATGGTATTGTTGTTGCTGATACTACTGATGTTGCTGTTGATGAGGGAAGTAGTAATTAGGTGGTTGAGACATCTTAAACACTTGTGTAGAAATGGATCTTTGTAGAAGATTGAAATGCACGTTCCTTTGATTAAGTCCAAAATCCCTGGGGTAAGTTCAATTCTTACGCGTAACTATAATCTTATGCGTAAACTTTTAGGTTATGCGTAAAGAGTAGTTTTAGGCGTAAACAAAAGAGTTTAGGCGTAAGTTTCCTCTTTACGCGTAAGCTTAGGCTTATGCGTAAGTTTAGACTTATGCGTAAGGTTTAAACAACCAAACAAATCTTCCAAACTTATCCAAGCTTGAAAGATATCCGAAGTCGAAGTATTCCACTAACTTATCCAAGCTAGGGAAGTACTGTGTCACCGTAACACAAGGAGAAGACCTTTGATGAAAGTTATGCGTAGATACTGAACCTTACGCGTAAGATTGACTTATGCGTAGAGGCAACTTCTGCGTAGGATCTGTCTTCTGCGTAGGACTCACAACTTAAAGGTAGAATCTTGAGCGTAGGAATCACAACTTACGCGTAGAAATGGACTTACTCGTAGGTTTAAGGCGTAGGAAACCAAAGTTACTCGTAAGAAAAGGGTTTTGACCTTAGTTACTCGTAAGAAAAGGGTTTTAGGCCAAAAATTACTCGTAGAAAGGACAAAAGTACTGTTCACAGCTTTTGAGTCGTACTATTCACTTTAGTTACGCGTAAACTGGTCAGAAACTTGAAAAATCTCAAATTTTTGAAGAAAAATGCTTAGAAATAAGGAACTTTTGATCAAATAACTTCACCAATACTTAGAAAACACTAACTATTGAAGATTTTGCTACCAAAAACTAGTTTTCCAATATCAAAGAAGCTATAAAACCTTAAAAAACCTTAAAAAATCACAACTTTATGCAAAAACTAAGCTTCAAATAACTATATCAACCTTGAAACTTATCCAAGCTTCAAGATTTGAGTGAAAGAAACAAAGAAAAATGCAAAAAGATGAAGAATAAGCACTCAAACCCTACGTTAGAACCAAGAAACACACTTCAATCTCCATTTGGCGAATGATACCACTTGTTAGGTCACCATTTATGTAAACACAAGTATGATAATGAAAGAAATAAGATGAGAATGAGAGATGGTTGATTATGTGAAATATGAAAGGTGAAAGAACAAGAGTTTCATTAAGGAAATCAAATAAACAACAAATGAAAAGGTTACATAAGCCTAGTATTTATAGGAGGAGGAGTAGGGCAACACTCCCTTCCTCCCTCCTTTCATTCTAACGTGGGCTTTAAGGCCCATGGACTTTACAAACTAAGCCTTGTAACTTAAACAATGTAGAATAAATAACTAAACAACCTTTTACAAAATGTAATGACCGAGACTTGACTAAAATACAAAAGTATGATCCCAACAGTGTAAGGCCCAGTCCAACGGGTTTTAAGTTTGCCCGAAAATATCTTCAATCTAGAATTAAAAAGAAGGACTCGGTCACCAACGTTGAAAACGCGGTTCTTGATTTTTGAGTCGTGGATCTTCTTTGTTTTCTCTTTGTAGATTAAAGAGTTTTCGTACGCTTGATCACGAAGTTCATTAAGTTCATTGAGTTGAACCTTCCTATGATCACCCGCGGACTTGAGATCCAAATTTGCATTCTTCAAAGCCCAATAAGCCTTGTGCTCTAGCTCAATCGGTAGATGACACGCTTTTCCATGCACAAGCTTATAAGGAGTACACCCGATGGGTGTTTTATAAGCCGTGCGAAAAGCCCATAGAGCGTCATCTAGCTTATCCGACCAAGAGGCACGGTTTTCGCCTACGGTTCTTTCAAGAATTCTTTTAAGACCACGGTTTGAAACCTCCACTTGCCCACTCGTTTGTGGGTGATAAGCGGTAGCAAGTCGGTGAGTGACACCATACTTGAGCATGACTTTTGCAAATTGTTCATTGCAAAAGTGAGTACCGCGGTCGCTTATGATAGCACGGGGAGTTCCAAACCTAGAGAATAACGATTTCAAAATTTTTACAACTACTCGGGCATCGTTGGTTAGGAGAGCTTTGGCTTCGACCCATTTTGACAAATAGTCAACGGCCACGAGTATGTACTTGTTCCCTCGTGAAGACGGGAACGGCCCCATAAAGTCTATGCCCCAAACGTCGAAGATCTCACAAACTTGGATGACATTTTGTGGCATCTCATCCCGTTGTGTTATCTTTCCTTGACGTTGACATGAGTCACAAGATTTGACTAAGTCATGGGCGTCTTTGTAAATGGAGGGCCAATAAAAACCCGAATCAAATACTTTTCGAGCGGTGTAGTTCGGGCCATGATGTCCCCCGGTGGGTCCATTATGACAAGCCGTTAGGATTTCCATGGCTTCTTGGCCATTAACACACCTTCGAATAACCTGATCCGCACAAATTTTAAAAAGATAAGGATCGTCCCAAAAGTAATGATTAACATCTTTGAAAAACTTGCTCTTTTGGTGGGACGACATCCCTTTGACAACGAAGTTCCCCGCATGGTAGTTTGCAAAGTCGGCAAACCATGGGGTACTAGAATCACCACGAGAGGAAATCACATTGAGCGTCTCGAGAGGGAACGTTTCATTTATTTCCTTTTTCTCGAGAACTCCTTGATGAGGATTCTCCAATCGGGAAAGATGGTCAGCAGCGAGGTTCTCGGCTCCTTTTTTATCACGAATGATGATATCAAATTCTTGTAGGAGGACAACCCAACGGAGCAATCTCGGCTTTGCGTCTTGCTTGGCAAAGAGATATTTTAGAGCCGAGTGATCCGTGTACACTATGCACTTAGTCAAGATCAAATATGGCCGAAACTTCTCAAATGCATACACCACGGCTAGTAATTCTTTTTCCGTTGTGGTGTAATGACCTTGAGCTTCGGTCAAGGTTTTGCTTGCATAATGAATTGGCTGAAAATGTTTGGTTTTTCGTTGCCCCAAGACCACACCCATTGCAAAGTCACTTGCATCACACATGAGTTCGAAAGGTTGGTCCCAATTGGGGGCAACTAGAATGGGTGCCTCGGTAAGCTTTTTCTTGAGAGTTTGAAAAGCTTCGATGCACTCATCAGAAAAGACAAATGGAGTCTCTTTTTCAAGAAGTCGGGTCATAGGCCTAGCTATCTTCGAGAAATCTTGAATGAATCTACGATAGAAGCTGGCATGACCCAGGAAACTACGAACACCTTTAACAGTAGTGGGAGGAGGAAGCTTAGCAATGACGTCGATTTTAGCTTTATCAACCTCAATCCCACTCTTGGAAATCTTATGACCAAGGACAATTCCTTCCTTGACCATGAAATGACTTTTCTCCTAATTTCGACTAAGATTGGTGTCTTCACACCTTTGAAGCATTTTGTCTAAATTGGCAAGACATGATTCGAATGAATTCCCAACGACCGAAAAATCATCCATGAAGACCTCCATTGTTTTCTCGATCATGTCGTGAAAAATGGCCATCATGCATCTTTGAAACGTGCCCGGAGCATTGCACAAGCCAAAAGGCATGCGTCGATAAGCAAATGTTCCGTATGGGCACGTAAAAGTCGTTTTTTCTTGATCTTGAGGATCGATGGGAATTTGGAAATAACCCGAAAAACCGTCAAGGAAACAATAGTATTCGTTTCCCGCCAATCTTTTGAGCATTTGATCCATGAAAGGTAATGGAAAGTGGTCTTTACGGGTGGCGTCGTTTAATTTTCGATAATCAATGCAAACGCGCCAACCCGTTACCAATCGAGTCGGAATTAACTAATTATCATTATTTTTGACAATCATTATGCCACCCTTTTTGGGCACACAATGAACGGGACTCACCCAAGGACTATCCGAAATAGGGTAAATCAAACCGGCATCAAGAAGTTTAATGACCTCTTGCTTGATAACCTCATGAATTTTAGGATTTACCTGTCTTTGTTGTTGAACCGCCGGTTTAAAGTCATCCTCCATCAAAATTTTGTGCATACAAAATTCCGGGTTAATACCCTTGATGTCGGAAAGTCTCCAAGCAATGGCTCGCTTGTGTGACTTTAAAACATTGAGAAGAGCGGTTTTATTTTCCTCATTCAAGTCTTTAGCGATTATGACGGGAAACTTATCATCACCCTCCAAAAACGCGTACTCGAGATGAGGTGGAAGTTCCTTGAGTTCGACATCAGGAAAGTCATCAGTTTTTTCAACATCTTTGACTTCCACATTATGAAGTTCTTTTGGAGGAAGAGATGATGGATCATCATTAAGCAACTTCTCAAGGAGTAGTATGTCTTCCTCGGGATTGATAGAATCATAATCAACATGAGAATCACACGAAAAACAAGCTTCGATTTCTTCTAAAATGAAGTCACCTCCCAAAAATGGAGTAAGACAGGGGGAAGAGACATCAATGGAAGAATTGATTGATCCTTGCACATTTAACACTTCTTCAATATGGTCATCGCACGCAAAATCGATGACATCAAGTCGATTAATTTCTTCTCGTTCAAGTTCGAGAAGATCTTTAGAAGTGTTTTCAATGTTTATGACCAACTTTTCATCACCAACTCTAAGAGTCATTTCTCCTTCAAAGACGTCGATTAATGCACGAGCCGTTTTTAAGAATGGTCTTCCCAAGATAAGGGGGACACGAGGATCGGCATCAAAATCGACGACTACGAAGTCGGCAGGAAAATGGAACTTGCCAACCTTCATAAAGACATCTTCAGCAATACCCTTCGGAATTGTAACCGAATGGGTTGCTAATTCGAGAGTCATTCGTGTTGGTGTAAGCTCGGGAAGTGAAAGTTTTTGCCAAATAGAGAAAGGCATGAGGTTTATGCTAGCGCCAAGATCGGCCAAGGCAAAGCATTCCTCAAGCTTTTGGAAATCACATGGAATGAGAAATTTTCCGGGGTCCCCTAATTTTTCGGGAAGTTTCTTTAGGAGAACCGCCGAACAATTTTCGTTTAAACGAGTTTTGGTGAGTTCAAATAGTTTCTCTTTGTTACTTAAAAGACTCTTGAAAGTGGAAGCAAACTTGGGCATATAGAGAAGAGCATCCGCGAAACTAATGTCGAAGTGTAACTTTTGAAAAATTTCAAGAAACTTTTTCATTTGATCATTAGTTTGCTCGCGGAGTCTTTGATCATTTAGACGCGAAGGATATGGTATTGAAGCTTTTGGTTGAACGGGATTTTCCAAGGGTTCAAAAACAATTCCCGGTTTAGACTTGGTTTTTGGGACAACATGAGGTTGGACGTGTGCGGTACTTCGTGTACTAGTGATTTGCACCTTATCCTTTGTTGCCTCATGTTCACGTTCCACTACCTCGGGACGAGAAGGAGATGAGGTAGTAGGAATCGCGGGTCCATCATAAGAAACTCCACTACGGGTTGTGATCGCCTTTACATCGCCCTTCGGGTTGGCGATCGTGTTGCTTGGTAGCGTTCCCGATCCCGAAGGTCGATCATTTAAAGACTTCTTTAATTCAGAAATTTGACCGATCAACAACCTGTTAGTTTCTTCTTGAGCTTTCATAAATTGTTTCAACAACTCATCAGTGGGTGATGGAGTTTGAACAACGGTTTGATTTTGATGAGAAAAATTTTGAGCTCGGTTGTTTTGATTGAAACCTTGATTTTGAAAATTTCCATGGTTTTGATTACCATGAAAATTGTTTCGTTGATTGAAATTACCATAACCTTGGTTTCAATTCAAGTTTCCTTGATTTTGAGAACCTTGGTTGTAATTTCCCCCTTGATTGTGATATTGGTTCATAGGGGCCTGAAATTGGTTTTGAACATTCGGGATTCTTTGTTGTTGATTTTGATTGAATCGATTTGGATTATTGGGTTGAGAAAAACCGGGTGGACCACTTTGATTGTTAGCACGGTAATTTGGTTCCATTTGAGGACGGTATTGGTTATCTCCTTGGTTAGAACTACCGGCTATTGCGTTTACTTCAAATGGATTGCCATCGGTGGCAGTACAATTGTAGTAAGCGTGTGGACCACCACAAGTAACACAAGTGTCAACCTTTTTGACTTCAGCAGGTTGAGAAGAAACTTTTTTTGTTTTGGTGAGAACCAAAGCATGAATAGCTTCTGTGAGCTTGTCAAGTCTAGCATCGGTGCTAGATTGAGCCACGGGTGATGAGGAAGAAGGACCAACATTAATTTGTGAAACAACCGATTTGCTTCGTGGAATGCGGACCTTAGATTTATTTTCAATGATCATCAAAGCATCTTTGGTGGTTCGATTCAAGAACTTGCCTCCCGCGGAGGCATTAAGAGAGTCTTGATCGACTTGGCTCACACCATTATAGAAAGTGTCGAGTTGCATTAACTCGGAGAAACCGTGATGAGGACATTTACGAAGCATGTCCTTGTAACGATCCCATGCCTCACCGAATGATTCATCAAATTTTTGAGTGAATTTCATGATCTCATTCTTGAGGGCGGTGGTTTTAGATGGAGGAAAGAATTCGTTCACAAACTTCTTGACTAAATCTTCCCACGTTTCAATCGATCGAGGGGGTTGTTTGTCTAGCCAATTTTTGGCAGCCCCATCGAGGGAAAACGGGAAGAGAAGAAGTTTGATAGCTTCCTCAGGGACATTTTCACATTTGATGGTAGACGTGATTTTGTTGAACCATCGAATGTGATCTTGAGGATCGTCCCTCTCGAAACCATAGAATTGACGCGAGGTGACTAAGTTAATCAACCCCGTCTTAAGCTCGAAATTGTCAGCCACGATGGCTGGAATGATGATAGCATCTCCGTAACCTTCGATGGGTGCTTGGAGAAGCTCATTCATAGTGGGCTCAGCCGCCATGATGGGAATAGTACGAAGCTCGGGTTCGACTATTCGATTGGTACGTCGTCGATTACGCCTTCTTCTTGGAATGTTATTTAGCAATTGCAAAGGACTTGTTGACGTAGACGAACGTGTGCGCATGCACCACAAAAATATCAATTAAAACAATACCACTTTAAAGACAGGGGAACTTAAACCAATAATCAAGAACGCAAGGTTAACTTCTAAAGAAAAACGCACAAAGGAGTGGGAGAGAAGAATGGATCTCTCACTGGGCGAAGTTCGTTGGATCGCCACATACCGTTTCGACTCCTCTTAAAGTGTGTTTCTCGTTTAAAAGTTTTCCAAAACGCAAGTGATACAAAGGCAAGTTTTGATCTTTTGTTTGGGAACTTATTATGGTCACACCCCCAGTTGGTAGGTGTTCTGCCTTGGTTTGCGGTGGTAAGATTTTAATGTTTTTATTATTAAACAAAGAAACTGGAAAATCTTTTTGTGTTTTTCTTTATCTTATATAGATATAATACATATATAGAAACAAAAGAAAAATATTTTTGGTTTTTTATAAGTTTTATAAAAGCGTAACTTCTTGCGAAGGTTCTACAAGACTAATCGTCTAAACCTTATCGAGACTTTCGACACACAGCCTCCCCAGCAGCGGCGCCATTTGATTCGTTGTGTTTTGGTGTGTGCAAACAACAATTTATCAAAATATCAACAAACGTGAGGTTTAATTTGTCGTGAGACAAATAAACGTGAAGTAATACGAGTAAACCGTTTAGGAAAACGATTACCTCGCAAAACTTGTGAAAGTGATATTCAAATTGTGAGACCGGGAAGTGATTTCCCGGGTCGTACCCCAACGAGGTGTGAATGGAAAGCTTCGAGTGAGATCGAGATTAAAATCTTGTATGTTTGGTTATGAAAGATTGTTTGGTTTTGTTGTACGTTAAATTAACGAAAATTACGAATTAACGAACAAAATTGGAATAAACGTAACCTAAATGGAAAATTAAACTAAGGAATGCTAAGAACTACTTAAAATAACCTAAGATGCTACGGGAAACAAAATTAGGTATCGGGAATCCTAAAAATCACAAAATTTCACATAAACGTGACGTTTATTCTAAATAAACGTCAACGCGCAAATAAAAACGTGAAATTAGAGCTATGCAAGTCCTACGAGTCTACAAATAATTCTCTAACGTACTTAAAGACAAAAGAAAATTAAAAAAAAAAAAAGAAAATCTATTTTTCAAATAAAACTCTATTTATTATGAATTAAAATCTATTTAACACTAATTAAATTATAATAAGTATTAAAGCTAATCTAAAAATTATGAAATTTTTTGGGTAATTAAATAAACTTGATCCTAACCTAAGAAAAATAGAAATTTGAAATAAGCTATTTTGAAATAAGCAAGTACTTAAGCAGAACAGAAATGGAACTAGTTAATAAGCCAAGAAAACAACTACTAGATTAAATATTCAATTAAAGGAAGAAATTATCAAAAGAAAGAGTGGCACAGATGGTTTGGTTATGTTTGTTGGGTGTCTGTCGTGGTATCAAGGGGTCGTGGGTTCGAATCCCACTTTTTGCTATTATTATTTTTTTTTCTTTTTATCCTTTCATCTTTACTGGTTCACAAACGCAAACTTGAGGTCCTTTGAAAGTAAAAACAGATTTGATAATCAAATTAACACAAACTTATTCAGGTTTCAAGTGGATCAAGTTGGTTAAGGTTTTCAAATCTTGTTTTCTTTTTCTCTTTGTAAATGCCCAATTTAAAATTATCAAATCCAGTGAGCTCAATCAAGCTTGATGTTTGTATAGGTAATACAACAACAACAACAAGGTGTAAACTACAAAAAGAACACCAACTAAATCAACCAACCTCAGTCCATGTTGAGTTATCGTGAGCTTTCTAGAGGGCTCAAAATGATCTAATATATGGGATACAAGGACAAACAGTGCAAATAGTAGTCCTGCTCCAACAGCGATTTAACTTACAAAAGTCTAAGGTAAGTAAAGAAATCAAGTCTAAACTACGAACTATCTATGAATTAAAAACTAACGTCTAATTCTCACTTTATCTTAACAAGATTTTGGCTAAAAAGAGGGCTGTGGGGCTGTCGTATGCTGCTAAAACAGAGGGTGCAAAATGGGCATAAGGGCTGCTAACAGGGGGTGCAAAATGGGGCATCTTAAGGGCTCAAAATAAGCACATAAGTAAACTAATTAGGCGACATAAAAAGCACATGCACAAAGACTCCCTAAATAGCTTTACGAAGCAACAAATATCAAAGAGAAAGGACGAAAATTCAGCAAGTTACGCGCAATGGAAAATGGGTCAGACTTGGTGAAATCAGGGTGAAGGGCAGAAACGAGGCTCAACTAGACAACTTTGGACTTGAATCAACCCAAGCAAATGATCTCCAATCCGTAAAATTCTTTTTAAGATGGACACACAAGCTGGAAAACTTCCTAAATTAACAACTTTCACAGGTTTCCATTCAATATTAAAGATTTGAGACAGATTTGAAAGTTCCACAAAAACTCAGTTTGAACTTTTGTTACTTTTGAAAATGCTTTAAAAGTTTTGACTTCAAGTGATTTGGATCAAGTATACTGATTGATAGATATTTCTTAGACCAACATAAACCCTTTTCAAGCAACTCTAACTGATCTAGAAACAATTTGAGAAATTTAACAACCTAAGTCACAAACAGTAAACGGCCAAAAGAGATCAAAGTGAGATGTTGATTTTGCACTAACAACCTACCAAGTTCAATTCTTTTTTTAGTTAAAACCTTACTAATTTTATGATTAACTATGCTTATATAAAATTCTAGTGACCTACTGAAATAAAAAAAACTCTAAGAAATCATGTGTAACAATTTGAACACTCCTTTTCCAAAAAGTTGCAAACACAGTCCTAAAAATCTAAGCTACAAGCATCATGAATGAGCAAATAAAAGATATAAAGAGCAGGAACCAAGCAGAGACAGAATTTTAAAGACTAAAAAAAACTGAATTGAAATTAGATTAAACTTGAATTGCAATGCTAAAAATACAAAGTACCTTGAAAATTTTAAGCTAAATTAAACCTGCCTCTTAAGGCTACATATGTAAACTATTTATACTACTTTTAAAACTAGGGTTTGGTGGTTCCTTGTGCCTTCTTGTTCCTTCACTGAGATAAGCAACCTAGGATACCTTTTCTTGGACACTTTCCACCCTTGGATTGAATTTCGAATGATCACAACCTTTCAATCAACTTTGGCGCCCAATATATGTTGAGGATGGATGACGGGGCATGGCATCTTGTGACTCCTTCCTTGGAGAATGAGATGGAGCTTTTTGAGGAGGGGGTGGTAGGTACGAGTTTGTGAGGGGTTCGGGGGATGTGAAAGTGGGGTGGTACTTTTAAGGGGATGGTGAGGAGTGTTGCAGATTGATAGCGTGGAGGGGGTGGTTGTTTGGTGGGTAAAAGGGAGAGGCAGTGGAGGTGTGGGTTTTTTCTGGGTAAAACATGGGAAGGGGAGGAAGAAGAGTTGGGTGAGGGTTTGACTAGGTCAATCTTGACCTAACGTTTTTATTGTAAATGTGGGGTGGTGATGGGCCTAGAAGTAACTTGGGCCAAGAGTTAGTGGATCCGGTTTAAGATTTATGGATTGGATTTTTGGTGTTAACTTTGTATATCTTGTAATAGCCTATCA
Organism: Artemisia argyi; assembly: GCA_030686995.1. NCBI lineage: Eukaryota > Viridiplantae > Streptophyta > Magnoliopsida > Asterales > Asteraceae > Artemisia > Artemisia argyi. Next base: position 12,577 of record JARVZY010001366.1, read on the forward strand.
AGCTACTTAAATCATAAGGACCAAAAATGTAAATCCTGAATTTCTGAGGGACCTTTCTTGCCAACTTTCCAAACTTACTCCAAGGACCAATTTTGTCAACCTTTGATTTCCCGAGGGTCTTTAGATGATTAATTTCCAAACATAAACATTCGGGGACTTTTTCTGTCAACTTTTCAAACTTGAGGGGCTATTATCGCCAATCTTTGAAATTTTCACTTCAGGGACTAAACTTGTTCATTTTTGAAAGCTTCTTACCCAAAGATCATTTTTTTGTAACTTTTGATTTTTGAAGACTTGGTTTGACTTTTCATTTGAAATAAACGCTTAGGGACTAGTTTTGATTAATTTTTTGAAAGTTGGGGGACTGAAACTGCCAATTATATAAACTTTGTTCGTTTTTTGTTTGTTTTCAATCATTTTGCATTTGAGACATAAAAAACACGATCTTTGGGTTATTTTCATTATTTTGATGCGTTTCTGAGTGTTTTCACGCGTTTTGGCAGTTAAAATACGGTAAAAATGATGAGTATTTACACACTCATCAACTCTATCTAAGAAGGTGACTTAAGGGTTCCTTTTATAGTATAAGGATCCCTTGTTACAAGTTGTCAAGTTTCTTAATATAATATATTAGAGACTTATCTTATCCTAATATTACACCTTTCAAGGTAAAATACTCCATTGTATCTACTGAGACTTCTGTACTACTTCTACTTAACGTATAACTTTGTACAAAGACTAATAATACAACTAAATATCTCTAAATGAAATATAACAACTTGTCGTTAATACTGGCAGGACCTTCTTTAACTAGCAGTACCTTCTTACCCAGAAGGTACTGTTAGTATATCTTCAACATCAACAAAACTGAAGAGGCAGACTTAACTTTCATTTGGTAGGCTCTTCTGGCAGACTCTTTAACTTGTGCATTTTATTGCTAACAATCCTCCCCTAAACTTGTTATTCCCTTTTAAAATAACCAAGTTTCTTGTGAATAAAATTCATACCTTGAGGATTTGAGGGAACTCTTCCAAAAACTTTATCTATTTCTCCTTAGGCTTTCATACTGATCCAATATGCTTTCCTTCAATCTTTTGACTACATCAGTTTCTTCTTCACACAATAGCTTGTTGGAGATCAAGACTGATAATACTTCATAGCTTAAAGGATACTCCTTCTCACCTAGCATAAAGAGTTCTATTCCACTCTGAGTTGAAAGATGATGAACATGAATCATGCTGAAGTATTCCCATGTAACAGATAAATCATAGTAAGGAAATTTCCAATGTGTATCAGTAGGATTTGGATCATACAATCTGCTGAACTCCACCCATAGCTCTTGCTCCTTTGCATCAGGATTATACTTGGTTTTCAGCTTCTCTTGAACTAATACCCACAATTCATCTAAATCCATTCTGTTACATGCTCTAAGTAGATTTTCAAAGTTCTTGAAAATCTCAACCTTGTTTCCAACTCTTGTTATCTTCCATGCTTTGCCAAACTTGTCATTGTAGATTTCCCAATCTATGACTGGATGCCTTGCATGTAAAGGTTCAGCAAAAACAATTTGTGGAACATGGACAACCATTTCTCTTGACTGAACAGGAGGCAAGTCTGCTTTCTCTGCTTGTTCCTTCTGATCATCTTTTCTTCCTTTGGAAGGCCTTTCTTGTGTATCCATGAGAAAACTGGTTTTGTTTCTTCTGTAAGCCTCTAAGTATAGAAGCATCAATTCATCAAAATATTTACCTTTGAGTTGATGATCCTTCATGTTCACTTCTCTTTTCAGATATATCTTGAAGAATTTCTTCTGATCTGCCTCAGAATGAGGCATTTTAAATCCTTTCTTCTGATTCTTCTGGATCTGCTGATAGACATCATCCAATGCCTCTTGATTGTATTTCTTAGTGATGAAATCATTGAGTTTGATTGTCATTTCATCTGAGCTAAGAGACTCATCACACACCAGAGTATAAGCTTCACCCCTTACAATTGGATCAATGGAAATGATGTATTGCAGCTGAGCATCAAACTTTTCTTGCAGCATTCTTGATTCTTCTTCAGCCCCCATAACTTCTTCTTCATGAAGCTGTTTGGACAACTTTTCATCCACAACTATCTGAACTTGTTCACTCTTCTTCAACTTTTTAGGCTTTGGTTCATCTTCAAACAATATTTTCTTGCCCTTGTCTTTTGGAGATGATTCTAGACTTGGAGCAGCAGATTGTTCATCAGGAACAAGAAACCTCCCCTGAGGCTGTGATCCCCTCTTTCTTTTGTAAAACATTTGATCAGAACCTTTTAACTCCATAGCCAATAGCCTCTGAATCCCAGCAGGCTCTTGCTCTGCTTCAGCAGTATCTTTTGCACTAACAGGTTCTTTTTCTTGAATAGCAGGCTCTGTTTCTTGAATAACAGGCTCTTCATCAATCACTTGAATTCCTTCATGAAATTGAAATTGAATATCTTCTTCATTTTTAGAACTACCCATCCTCCCCTTTTTGGAAGAGAGACCCAAACCCTCTGCATATGAACTTGAAGAACTAGAAACAACCAACTGAGATGTTCTTTTACCCTTCAACAATTTCACCTTCAACTCTAATTTCTCAACCCTCTTAATTAACTTGGTGTTGATCTCTGTAAAATGTTTGTTTTGACTTTCAAGAGTAGTTTGCAAGTGCTGCACTTGCTCTTTTAATTCCCTTATAGTCTGAGCATCTACACTTTGTTGTGGAGGAGATTGTGGTGGTGAGTTATGATGTGAAAATGATGGAGATTTTGCAGCTGGTGTTTGTGTTGGTTGGTTAGATGGTAATGGTATTGGTGATGGTGGTGTGACTGATGGTACTGGTGGTGTGACAGATGATACTGGTGATGGGTGTGGTGATGAATGATCAGATGATGTGGATGGTTCTTCAGAATGTTGTGGTAACATTTCCTCAAAAAGTGGTACTTCTTCTCCTTGAAAACCAATTTTCATGTTTGAAAACACCTTGTGTGTAAGTTTGGGAGTTTTAAAAGGTTTGTTTAGGGGAAGTAACAAATGTTTGGATTTGTTGATGAGGCACTGAATAAACCTTGGGTACATCAAAAACTTTGTTTCACTGTCCACATTTTTAACCAATCCTTCAAAAATATATTTTGAAAAGTTGAATTTCTTGTTTGTTGCCAGGCAAATGAGAGCTCCAGCCATGTCACCACTAAACTGCTCCCACGAGGTTTTCTTTTGGCTTAAACAATGAAGGATGGTATGAAACAAAAATCTCCATTGAGGGGTAAAATGCTCTTTAAGAAATGTAAGCTTTGTAGAAGTTACATTATACCCCATTTTTGTCAAATTTTCAAAGATTTTAGTATCAGGCAGTTGACTAATGCCATCTGAATCATCCAAATGAATATGTCTTCTAATGGATGATTCGGTAAAAGTCAGGGTTCTGCCATCCACTTTGACCATTAACTCTTGAATCCCATCCCTAAGAGTGTTAACTCTTGCAGTTTGCCAAAATTGTGAAATTTGAGATTCAAAAATAGTGGGATTCACGAGTAAAGCAAACCTGACATAAGAATTGTTTAGAAAATCCACTGCTTGATGAAAAGATTCATTGTCATTAGACTTTTCCAAAAATGCTAGTTGGTTGTGACGTTTGACAAAACTTAGACGAGCCATGGTGAAAGGTTTGATGAAAAATTTGATTATGATGGTGGGATTTTATTGTTGTACTGGTAGAAGATGAAAGGTGAGTGTGAATTATGATAAGGATTGATTATGAGAAAATTACTTTTGACCGACTATTAAAGATATGGATAAGTAATTGAAGAGGCGGTCAAAAAGATCTTTTATTACAATAACTATATCCTTAATTCGAGGAAAACATGAGTAATTCACAAAAATACCCTTTAAAACAACGGCTATATTTTTAACCTGACAGACTCAACGGCTATGTAGCAGTACCATTTTACTCTACCAGTACTAAAATTTGAACTACCAGTACCTTGTATTTAGAAATATAACTTGGCAGTCTCTTTGAAATTTTAGTAAAAATCCCTTATAGTTTTTAGCAAACTATCAGCTATCAACGGACTTGATAAGTCCTTACCAATAGCCGTTTGCTTGTGGACTAGTTAGCTCTTTAAGGTTTTAAAAACTGGGTGAACTGATTACCTTATAGTTTTTAGCAAACTATCAGCTATCAACGGATTTGAGAAGTCTTTACCAAGAGCCGATTGCTTTGGACTAGCCAGCTCTTAAGTTTTGAAAAACTTGGTGAACTGATTACCATTTCCACATCCTGATTTTGCTAGCAATCTTGAGTAACCTGAAATGGTTAGTTGTAGACCAAAAGAACAGAGTGCAAAGCACTTGTTTTATAGCATTGTTAACATTTAAGCATCAAGATGAACAAAAACAGAGCAAACTTTGAACTAGCAGTACCAATTAGGTACTGACAGTACCTGATGACTAACTAGCAGTACCATGTTTAGAGGCCAGAACTTGTTTATTTATATACAAAAATACATGTTTTTCAAAGATTTATCATACCAATACCTGCTACCAGCTATTTAAACCTACCTAAATCAAAAGCTTTGGTGAGAAGCTCTGCAAAATTCTTTTCAGAATCAATTTTGACAACTTGAATTAAGCTTTTCTCATTGCAATCTCTTATGAAATGGTGTTTGATTTCAATGTGTTTTGTTTTTGAATCTTGAACTGGATTTTTAATGATACAAATAGTACTGCTATTGTCAATGTAAATAATGGTGTTAAGAAAATTGTACCCATAGTCAAGCAATTGATTCTGGATCCAAAGAACTTGGCCACAACAACTTGCACTTGCAACATATTCTGCTTCAGTTGTAGAATTGGCCACCATTGTTTGCTTCTTGCATTGCCATGATATGAGTCTGCAGCCAAGAAATTGACATCCACCAGTTGTGGATTTTCTGTCTAGGGTTGCACCAGCATAGTCACTATCTGAATAAGCTACCAAATAAAAAGATGATTCCCTTGGATACCATAGACCCAACTTAGGTTGACCCTTGAGGTATCTGAAGATCCTTTTGACTGCTGTGAGATGAGAAACTTTTGGATTTACTTGAAACCTTGCACATACACATACTGAGAACATGATATCTGGTCTTGATGATGTAAGGTACATCAAGGACCCAATCATTGATCTGTAATTGTGCACATCTACATCTTCACCCTCAGCATCTTTGAGTAACCCCTTTTCTGGATCCATTGGTGTACTTGCAACCTTTGAAGCTGCAAACCCAAACTTCCTTGGGATCTCTGCTACATACTTATCTTGGCTGATAAATATGCCTTCATTTGATTGTTTCACTTGAAGACCCAGAAAGAAAGTAAGTTCCCCCATGGAACTCATTTCAAACTTATTATGCATAAGTTTTTCAAACTCTACACACAACTCCTGGTTTGTGGATCCAAAGATAATGTCATCAACATAAATCTATACCAGCAAGATGTCTTTCTTGGTTCTTTTAATGAACAAAGTTGGATCAATCTTGCCTCTTTGAAATCCATTTTCCAGTAAATAGAAAGCCAATGTTTCATACCATGCCCTGGGAGCTTGGTGTAGACCATAAAGAGCTTCGGTAACCTTGTACACCTTGTCTGGATATTCTGCATCAATGAAGCCTGGAGGTTGAGAAACATACACCTCTTCTTCAATAGTACCATATAGAAAGGCACTTTTGACATCCATTTGATAGACAGTGAAACCTATGAAAGAAGCATAGGCCAAGAATAGCCTAATTGCTTCAATTCTTGCAACTGGAGCAAAAACTTCTTCATAATCCACTCCTTCTTCTTGAGTATACCCTTGGGCCACCAATCTGGCTTTGTTTTTTTTATCACTATTCCCCTTTCATCTTTCTTATTTTTGAAAACCCATTTGGTTCCAATTGCCCTGTAACCTTTGGGAAAATCAACCAGTATCCAAACCTTCTGAAGTTTGAACTGAAGAAGCTCTTCTTGCATTGCTTCAACCCAGCTTGAATCATCTAAGGCTTTTATAATATTTTTGGGTTCTACTTGTGAGAGAAAGCATGAAAATAGGCATATGTGGGCAACTTCATGGTTCTTTTCTTTATACACAGCTAGGACAAACCCATCTTTGTCTGAAGATAAGACTTGAGTTCTTGTTTTAACCCCAGAATCAATGCTGCCAATCACATTATCAATGGAGCGATCTTTGAGAATCCTTGTGTTGTGTGTTGTAGGAACATCATAGGAAATTGGAAGGTTTCCAATTCCTACATCTTCTGGTAAGGAATCATCTGATAGAATATTTAATGGTTCAGCAGGACCAATTTGTGAACTGGCAGTACCATCTGTTGAACTGGCAGTACCATCTTGTGAATTGGCAGTACCATTTTCATTTTCAGAATTTTCTTGATTCCCTTGATCTTGAGTTCCATGATCATCTTCAACACCTTCATTTGTTGTATTTGAAGGCTCTTCATGACTTGAAGATGAATCCAAATCTTTCCAAATTGGCATCAATATGTAATCTTGATCCTCAGTTGTTTCAACATTGTCTTCAAAACCTGCATTATCATTAGCATTTGTACCTGTGACAGGCACATAATTCATAGATTCTGAAAGCTTATCAATGTCAAAACACCTATCTGGTCCAATGCCTGCAACACTTGGTAGTTTCTCTTGAAACTCTATGTGCAGATTTTCTTCCACTAGCCTAGTGCATCTATTATACACCCTATAGGCCTTACTTTGCAAAGAATACCCTATCATGTAGCCTTCATCAGGTTTTCCTTCAAACTTTCCTAGATGATCTTTGGTATTGAGAATAGTGACATGACATCCAAAAGGTCTCATAAAACTTAAAGATGGTGTTCTATCAAATAAAAGTTCATAGGGAGTCTTTCTATGAGGTTTAATCACAAGAACCCTGTTCTGTACATAACAAGCAGTACCTACAGCTTCAGCCCAAAATGAAATAGGTAACTTAGAGTCTACTAACATGGTTCTAGCAGCCTCTATAAGAGTTCTATTTTTCCTTTCTGCTACTCCATTTTGCTGTGGGGTTCTAGCTACACTATATTCTCTTTTTATTCCTTTTTCTTTGCAAAATTCATCCATAACTCTATTCTTGAATTCTGTCCCATTGTCACATCTAATTACTTTTACTTTCTTATCTATTTGGTTTTCTATTCCTGTAATATAGGACTTAAGGATTTCACTTGTTTCATCCTTAGTTCTTAAAAAGAAAACCCAAGAAAATCTGCTGTAATCATCAGTAACTACAAGACAATATTTTTTACCATTCAAGCTATTCATAGAAGTAGGACCAAAGAGGTCCATATGAAGCATGTATAAAGCTTGAGAAATTGAGTTATGTGTCTTGGGCTTACAAGAAGCTCTATGTTGTTTGCCTTTCAGACAATCAACACATGTTTGGTCATTTTGAAAAATCTTTTTGGGTAAACCTCTAACCAAATCATATTTTGCAATTGTATTGATTGTTTTAAAGTTTACATGACCAAGTCTTCTATGCCAAAGCATAGATTCATCCAATGAGGCTTTTGCTACTAGACAGGTTAAACTCTCTTTAGGAACAATGTTCTTTAAATCAACAATGTACATATTGTTCTTTCTAGGGATTTTAAGAAGAATCTGACTTTCATCAGGAATTTTAAAATCAGGAGAAAGTATAATGCATTCAGTGTCAGTAAAAAGGACATTGTTCTTTGTGTCACACATTTGTGAACCACTTAAGAGATTAAACTGTAGTTCTATCACAAAGTACACATTTTCAAAATCTAATTTACTGGTTTTAATTGTACCTTTACCAGTAATCTTTCCTTTGATTCCTCCCTCAAAGGTAACATATCCTCCATCAAATGATTTGAAGTCTGTGAGGTAAGACATGTTGCCTGTCATGTGCCTTGAACATCCACTATCTACATATCCTTGATCAGCAATATCATTTGAATGTTCCTGCACATGTATAAACATATTAGTTTCTTTGGGGTACCCAAGCCATGACTGACTTGGGTTTGCCTCGTGCATCAATGTAATCAAACCTTTTTAGGACTGTTGATGCACCATTTGATTGGAGTGGTCTCAAAATCCAACATGCTGAGGACTTAACAACATTCTCATTTTTAACACATTTTGTGGTTTTTGGTCTGACAGTACCATTTGGTCTAGCAGGACCATTTGGTCTAGCAGGACTTTTTGGTTTTGATCTCCAATTTTGTGTTTTAACCACATAATCCCTTTCAATGAGACTTTTCACAACTCTTGGTGTATGTTTGAAAGTATTACTTGTACCCTTAGTAGTGAATTTTGGGTAAACAGGCTCATTTGGTCTAACATTATGATTAACTTTTGGTGTGTTAGATTTCACAGAACCTTTTCTGGGGTTTGTATTATTTGTTTTAGACTTTGATGTACTCCCAGAAACCCAATTGTTACAATAAGCATGAGTATGATTAAAACTACCATAGTAATAGCATGCTTTATTGTACATAACAAAATTATCACCAAGTTGGTGTGACTTAAGATTGTTCCAATTTCTCTGACTACCTCTAGGTTTGCTATCACATTTAGCAGAACATTCAACTGTTTTTAGAACAACTTTAGTCTTTGTTATACTCTCTACACTTTTAGGACTGGTTGGTCCTACTTTGTTTCCTTTCTTAGAAACAGTCTCTTTTCCATTCTCATCAGATATCCAACCTTCAATAGATGTATCATCTGAGCTCTTATCAGTGAGCACCTTTTCTTTGGAGAGTGAAGTATCACTTGCACTCTCAAAAGGTTCACTATTTTCTACAGGTTTTACCTTTTCTAATGGTTTATGAGTGAGTTCATGTAAACCTGATTCAGCAAGAAGTATACATGGGGGACAGGGAATTCCTCTGTAAGGAGGTGGGCATGTGTTGTATCCAATCCCAGATTTGATTTTCTTGTTCATTTGGTTTTCAACTATACTTTTAGTACATGCAGAAGCATTTTCTAAAGTTGTAACAGTTAGTTGAATATTATCTTTTGCTTGTTTCACTTTAGCAAACTCAGTTCTTAACAGATTTATTTCAGCATCTTTTAAGAATATATCTCTATTAAGAATAGCTTTTGTGTCAGAAAAGGTGAGTTCATTTTCTCTAAAGTGAATTATCTGTTTCTCAAGTTTGGCCATACCACACTTATGATTAACTAGGTCTTGATGAGTTTTTCTTTCTTCTACTTTCAGTTCATCATAAAGTTTTCTTAAGATTTCTAATTCTTTAAAAACTTCACAAGTAGCAGAACATTTAGTAATTTGTACCTCAGGATTGGAGAAAGCCATTAAAGCCATTTCATTTGAAGATGACTCTTCTTCACCCATAAAGCTCCAATCAAAACCCAGCCCATCAATACCTACCATAGCTTTTGTTTCAGTGATGTCCACTTCCTTGCTCTTGTTCTCATTGTTTCCCCTGTTCTTGTTCTCAAAACCTCTTCCCTTATCACCCTGCTTCTTTGGTCTCCTACAATCTCTTGAGTAGTGACCCTTCATGTGGTAGTTGTAGCACTCCACTTTAGACTTGTCATACCCAGCAGGTTCATTGCCATTGATGACAATCTTCTTTCCAGTCCTCATCAAATATTTCTTAGCCCTCATGCTAAGAAGTGAAAGCTGCCACTTTATGTCCATTTCTTCAAGATCATCATCACTGATCTCTTGAAGATCTTCAAAGGTCAATATGGAGCCATTATGTTGTGATGTTAAGAAAGCACAACCAATTGTTTCATCTAAAATGGTTTTGGTACTGCTAGAAGTACTGGCAGTACCAAAATTTATGTTGGCAGTACCTTCTTCTCTACCATCTTTTTCTTCATCAACTTTCTTAGAAGTACCATGAGATGACACAAAGGCCATATTTCCTGAGCTTGAACTAGTAGATTTCTTCAGTTCATGTTCTACTATTTTGAAGTTGCTGTAAAGATCATTAAGACTCATGGAATCAATATCTGGTTTGTTTTTCCAGACAATGACATGCATGGCCCATTCAGAGGGTAGACTTCTAAGGAATTTGGAGTTTAAGTCTTCTTGAGATATTATTACCTCATGAATGGCTAACTGACTAGAAAGATTTTGTAGTCTATTGAACATGCTGTCCAAAGACTCATTTGTTGTGGCTGAAAAGTTTTCAAACTGTTGTTTTAAAAGTGTTTTCTGAGTTTTCTTGGTGGCATCATTACTACCAAATCTAGCCACAATAGCTTGAAAAAGGGTTTTAGCACATTTGTACTTGTTAAAGATTAAGAGCTGGTCATTTGGAATAGACATGAGAAGCATACTCCTGGCTTTAAGATCATTTCTCTTTTGGATTCTTTCTTCTGCGGTTGTTGGGTTTACTTGCACAGTTGTGACAAGTGCATCGTTTACTGTGGAGGTGGTGGTTATTGGTTTGAATGAATTTCCTTCTTCAATAATCTCCCAAAGTGCATAGTCTTGCACTTGAAAGTATTGCTCAACCCTCAATCTCCACATCTTAAACTCATTCTGTTTGAGTAATGGAAGTTTTGCAGCCACATTGGTTTGAATGTGCTCAACATCCATTTTTGCTTTGTTCTTTTATGTCGTAAATATCAGCCTTGCTCTGATACCACTTGTGGAATGATTTTGTGTAAACACTTGGGATGTTAATCTTAATAATGTGTTTGGGATATTTATGAATGAATGTGATTTAGCACGCGGAATTTACTAAAACACACTAAAGGAACAAAGGTAGTGAATAAGTAAACGTGAATAATTTTAGAGTGATGAACACAACATGAATAACACAAAACGATTCAATATTATTGATGAAATAATACGGGTGATCTAAACTATCACCAGGATTACAAGTGTAACCTTGAATCTTTGATACATGAAAAGGATTTTAAAGGTGGAAGTTATGCATGTAGTGATTGATCTAGTTGTCAAGTATGCTTACTTGTTGTGCATGTGATCTATGTAAAGTCTATCTAAGAAGGTGACTTAAGGGTTCCTTTTATAGTATAAGGAGCCCTTATTACAAGTTGTCAAGTTGCTTAATATAATATATTAGAGACTTATCTTATCATAATATTACACCTTTCAAGGTAAAACACTCCATTGTATCTACTGAGACTTCTGTACTACTTCTACTTAACGTATAACTTTGTACAAAGACTAATAATACAACTAAATATCTCTAAATAAAATATAACAACTTGTCGTTAATACTGGCAGGACCTTCTTTAACTAGCAGTACCTTCTTACCCAGAAGGTACTATTAGTATATCTTCAACATCAACAAAACTGAAGAGGCAGGCTTAACTTTCATTTGGCAGGCTCTTCTGGCAGACTCTTTAACTTGTGCATTTTATTCCCAACAGTGTGAAATACCACGAATTGGACCTCTATTTATAGTTGCACTTCAACCCTAATATGTCCGTGGTGAGTAATGACAAGCATGTGATCGGCCTCATCATTGATGTGGCTCATTAATGTAGATTGTAGAAACATAACTGTCATTAGAAGTACGCCGCACAACTTATGTAAAACCAGTGGGCTTCTCCTCCATACTTGACGCCAAAGTGTCATTATTTGTACTAAAGACCGGCGCACTTATCTAACTATCTTATAATGGAGGAAGACCTACTATTAATAGAAATACTTAAAATTAAGCAATACAACTTCTAAAGCTATAAGTACAACAGCTAATGCTACTTATAGAAATTCCTCTCATATTTAATTTTAACATACAATTAATACTAACATTAAACATAATAAATAAATCATTATGTACATTAAATACAATTAATTAACTGGTCAATAAATAAAATTAATGCACTTATTAAAATACCCCTTATATAAGAAATACAAATTATCAAGCATATTGTACAACCAATTTAAACACAATTCCTGGAAATGTCACTAATACAAATAATAAAACATATTATATAAATATTCAAGACCGAACGGTCAATGGGCCAAATGGGCTCGAGCCCGAACATGCACGGGTCAAACGGGCTCGAACCCGAACGTACACGAGCTAAACGAAATTTTTGATATCCGTAAATTTATTGTCAAAAAGAACATAATGAACTAAAATATGTTCACATATTGTACAAACAAAGCAAACTACTACTAATAATAATAATAATAATAATAATAATAATAATAATAATAATAATAATAATAATAATAATAATAATAATAATAATAATAATAATAATAAATAATAAATAAAATAATACAAACTAAGCAAAATTTCATTAAACTTTTGCCATAAAAAACTAATCAGTAAAGCTATTGCCAAAAAACGGTACAAATAAAATAAATTATTAGCCAAAAAAATTAAATTACAGGGTGTCCGTAGCTGCATCGCGCGAGGACCCTGCTAGTAACATATAACCGGCGTACTTATTGTTTGACTCGTGGTTGTATTTTTGACCAAAGATGCCCGTAAGCGGCGCGCTTTCTTCATAAGATCGGCGTGCATTTGTCAAAACCATGAATAATTATCTTGAGTCATCCGTTTCTTGTGATTCTTGCGTCATTTCACCAATCTTCAATCCTACACATTCATTCACATATTAAGTACCAAAAGTCCTAATAACAAGGTTATTTACTACATAATTTACATAATAATGAAAGTATCAATATGTATAATACGAGACTCATCATAAGCCGAGATCGTTCGCAAGGATTTGCATAGTTTCTGTTGGGATTTAAATAACTAGTAAACCATTTACTACGAGTACGCATCGGATG